>LQNK01000439.1:148469-222650 GCA_001586405.1 Phoebis sennae | reverse complement strand
CATCTCGGAGATGAGATGGTATGACATCATTGGATGGTTTTATACGTATGTGTTTTTTAAGATGCTTCCACATAACGCGAGGATTACTGACGTTACTATTTATAAACCTTTCGAAGTATACTTTCTTTTCGCAATCCAAAGCAGACTTCACATAATTTTTTAGTTCAGTGTAATATCTCATATGAGATTCCTGTTTGGTCAACCGGGCCTTACGTTGAGCCTCATCCCTTCGCTTCATCATTAATTTGATGTTGTAAGTGATCCACGGATATTGTTCCGATTTTACTTTTGAAGATTTCATTGGCGCATGGATATCAAATAAAGCCAATATATATCCTGTGAAAATATTCGCATATTCATTAACGTTTTCAGAGGTTAGCAGGGCATCCCAATCAATGATGGCTAGAGACTGGTTGAAGTCATCCATGTCAATGTCTTTTAAGGCCCTGTATGAAACCCATTTCTGTCTAATTTTATCTTTTTGAATATTTAGGGAGCAAGAAATGAGTGCGTGGCTGCTTAGATCTTTAATATGGTCGACCGTTATCTGATGATGATATCGTTAAGGAGAAACATTTAACAACAGGCGGTTTTATCGCTAAGGAAGCGATTTCCTCCTTCTTATTGTTTTGATTTTTTATAAATCCATTATAATAAGGTATAAAAATACAATCACAATATAGATCTACGACAACATTCACTTTTCCCATAGACATAACGTAAAATAATATTTATACTCACAGCA
The DNA here is from genome assembly GCA_001586405.1 of Phoebis sennae. Classification (NCBI taxonomy): domain Eukaryota; kingdom Metazoa; phylum Arthropoda; class Insecta; order Lepidoptera; family Pieridae; genus Phoebis; species Phoebis sennae. The sequence goes on along the minus strand of LQNK01000439.1, from coordinate 221,905 downwards.
GCTCTATCTACTTTAATAATGCCTTTTTGGAAATTGATATGAAAACTTATATTTATATTTAGTTATTTAAACAAAGGAAATTTATAAGTAAAGACAACAGTGACCGGGATAGTATTGCATTAGGTATCCCCGGAGTCGCAGAGTCGCAGCATCCTCGCGCACCCGCGGGACACATTACGAAAGTACTAGACTCCGCTAGATCGATACCTTAAGTTAACAACATTATATCGTCCAACAACACTATTGTTGAATTCTATATTTACTTTTTATAGAAATCGTGTATGGAAAATACACATTCTGAGACATCAATCTTCCATTAAATTCAAATTCAAAACTTCTATTATTTCTTAGAAAATACCGATACTGATACTATTTCAATTTTTTGAAATAATTATGGGAACAATTTTCCAAGATATTTTTAACTCGCAAAAAGTAGAGTAAAACTTTTAGAATATAAGGTATATCGTACTGTTACCGAAGTCATTTTTAACCGACTTACAAAAAAAGGAGGAGGTTATCAATTCGACCGTATTTTTTTTTTTTTTTTATGTATGTTACCGCATATCTCCGGCGTTTATGGACCGATTTGGAAAATTTTTTTTGCATTCGAAAGAGTAGAGTTCATGTGTGGTCCCATAGAAATTTGGTTCAAGTCTGATCATCCATGTGGAAGATATTCAGGGGAACTCCTCGAAAATCAAAGGAATAAGCTCTGCGGTTAGGGTTTAATGATGTATATATAAACTGAATTGTGACTAGATGATGTGAATACCCTTCAAAGGACACTGAAAAGGATAAAATAAAAATTTTTGCCAAAAAATAGAACCGACTTCCTCGCTCTAAAAAGTAGAAAATAACTTTTATTTCATTTTTGTTGAAATCTATACAAAGTCGGTGCCTTATCTATTTTCAATTTAACAAGATCTTGCACCGACTTTGTATAGATTTCAACAAAAATGAAATAAAAGTTATTTTCTACTTTTTAGAGCGAGGAAGTCGGTTCTATTTTTTGGCAAAAATTTTTATTGTTAATCTTAATTGTAGTTATTAAAGAATATGTAATGTACATAAATAAACAGGCAAGCATTGTTTTATTATAATTGAAAAAGCTATATCGGCATATATCTACCGAGTTAAAATGTAGTGAGTATAAACCATCAAAAGGCTAAACTATTATTAAAAAATGCGGGTAGCAAACAAAGTTGACGATAGGATTATGCCAAACCGCGACGCCCGGCTGATAAAACGTAGATATTAGGGCGCCACGGCCGCAGTACTGCCACTCCATCACCCGCCACTCTCGACCTCCCGGTGACGCGCTCGTTAATTTTTAGCCAGTTCAACGCAGCAGCTGAAATGACAGTGACGGATCTGAGCGCACCTTAACGCTGCGTTGTTGAATTATGCACGTTTTGTACTTAAAGTAACTGCACAATAAGTAGGTACACAAAAACTAGCGCTACTCTTCCATAAACCTCCTACTTTTAACGATACCCTATTTTAATGACCGTGATTGTAGTTTTAATAGTAATGTAATTTTGTTATATCAAATGTATAGAATGCAGCCAACAAAGTTGATGGTAGGACTGAGCCAAACCGCGACGCCCGGCTGATAAAACGTAGATATTAGGGCGCCACGGCCGCAGCACTGCCACTCCATCACCCGCCACTCTCGACCTCCCGGTGACGCGCTCGTTAATTTTTAGCCAGTTCAACGCAGCCATTCAAATGACAGTGACGGATCTCAGCACACCTTAACGCTGTGTGGTAAATTACGCACCTTTTGTACTTAAGAGTCACTGTACAGTGTAGTATACTAATTTTACTATTGTGTAGAATAGCTTTTTGGTTAGTAATTATTACAGTTAAATTACCTAATTAAGTATATTAAATATATTTTTACATCACAGATACCTTTTAGAGTTTCTGCGGAGAGTTAGCCGTCGGCTGAGAATACAGTATCAGATTTCTACCCCACAAAAAATATGCAAGAGCTGATTGATAAATAGGAGGTATACTTAAATACAATTAGTAAACAGATAAGTATTATATTTTGTATTTTTTATAACTTAACTCCCCTCGCTATGAATCAAATAACGAGATTGTCAAAAACGGAGAAATTGATTTAAAACTCAACTTACGTTTAAGCGATCTTGGTTTAGCTTGTTTTCTTCTAGACATGATCTTTATCTTCAACAACTCACTTTTTATAATACTAATTGAGTTTCCATCGCACTTCCGCACACACGTTTAATCAGTACCAGATACACATTTCACTAAGTTTTAAACAATAGTTCCTAAAGCGAAAAGTTATCGAAAGAAGTACGCATATTTTGTCGCGCGACGGATAATACCCGAACATACAGTCCACCCCGCGCTCACTGAGCTTACTGGCGCCCAACAAGTGGCAATAACAATATTGTAACCTGCCGCGCAAACTCACATAAGACTTCCCTATCTGCTTCTTGCACCCATCGCTTAACACTTAACATCAGCTGCATAAGGTTGCGTTATTAAAGCGATTTTATGAACACTTCTATAGTTCATTAATTAGACAAGTAAGTGGAATAATCAAACCTACTGAATTTGTTACTAACGGCTAGCTTTTCATTATTTTAATATATACGCTTCTTTTTAAGTACTCCAATAAAAAATGGAAAATATTTTATATTCTGCATGAAGAAATAAAAAATCGATCAACATAGTAGGTAATTTCTTTTAAAATGTGGAAAACCTCAAAAGGTCAACGTCGCAGTCGCATTTCAAGTAAATTATTTAATCTATTATTATGAACAAGCGGTAAATAGATCGATATATCTCTTTCCTCTATTAACTATTTTCATTCTTGGCAATAAATAAATATCGCTAAAACTTAAAAACTTGAAATTTAACAATTTGTGATTTTATATTATTTATGAAATTTTAAATCAACCTGAAAATTTAAAGTAAATACATATACTGATAAGTGACAGAGTGCCTATATACTCGCGTCGCCATGTATTTTCGTACGGAATACATTATAGAAAATATATCATTGGCCAATAATAAACCAATAAAGCAAGGTTGAAGGATAAACCTTCTTTGATTTATTTAGATGTAATAACGAGTAAAGTCGTTTAAATAACATCAATTGTACTTATAGTTACAAACGTTAAAGCCTATCTATACTTCTATACATTTCATTCTGCTAGAGCACAGAGGGCTGTTATATTGTTTTGTTATAATTTTTTATATACTCCAAATAATTGTAATTGCATAGCCTAAGATTAAGTTAGATTAAGTAAGATCTAGTAAATGTTGTGTATACCTTAATTGTCATGCATATTAGATAAGTGATATTGTAATCATATCTGGTTAAGGTTTAATATGTCTGATGTGGTGTACCTATGGAATAAATAAATAGATAAATACATATTATAAAAAAGGTCCTAGTGTCCGGATAAACGTGTTAAACTTGTAAACTTCTGAATGGATTTATATACGACTAGCTGCGCACCATTGCTTCGCTCCCGTGGGAATATCGGGATGATATATAGCCTATAGCCTTCCTCGATAAATGGGCTATCTAACACTAAAAGAATTTTTCAAATCGGACCAGTAGTTTCTGAGATTAGCGCGTTCAAACAAACAAACAAACAAACTCTTCAGCTTTATAATATTAGTATAGATTTAAATCTCGCCAACTGCGAGCTTTCCACATGAACACTGTGCAAACTAGCAAAGATACAGTAGAACAATGTACTACGGATTTGATGTACACAATTTTACCCACAAAAAAGTCCGCGAGAGTATGTCTCGGTCGGTCGATTTCATACGTCTGACTAACAATAACCACTTTTATGAATGAATAAATAAATTTTAAATGCTTTATTTCGCAACAAAACTTTAAGCTAACAACATGCTAAGGGAAAAGATACAGTACGAAGTAGGCGGTCTTATCGCTAAGGAGCGATGTCTTCCAGACAACCCGTGGTAAAGGAATAAGATACTACATGAAGTAAAAGTCAATGCGGTAGATGCGGATAGATAGATGAGTAGTGATGGGCAAGCAGCTTTATAACTCGTTCAAAGTGTTAGCACCCCTGATGAAATCAGGCAGAGCGTTCCACAGCTATATAGCATGAAACATTTATGTTTATATTTTATTTATTTTTTTAGTTATTTCCAAAGTAATTTCTTTACTCCAGTATTAATCTTTATCCAAATAAATATGTTTATTGACTTAGGCATTTAATGCAGATTAAAATTTTCCTTTACACGATATCAATCAGATGTTTTGTTTTTAGTTTTGAGCAGCCAAACATTATAAATATGGCGCGAAGCAGCGTACTTTCTAAGACTTGATGAACCGAAGCGAAGCGAGGGCGGTAGCTAGAATATTATAAGGAGGAAAGATTTGTTATTTTTTCTTTCTGGTTTAATTGAAAAGAAAAAATGCACAGAGATTCTTTGAAACCCGAGGAAGAACAAGCCTTCTGGTTACTCTGTAACTGGCTATGTAATTTATGTACTTACAACAAAAAGATTGTGTTCCACTTTCACATTCTACAAAATTTTTGAGATGTTTGTGTGTCAATATCGCCGCGACTATTGAACGGATGATGATCATGAAATTTCGTATACAGCTCAGCTTTTTTATGTTACAGCAGGCAATAAAGATGCTATTGAATACTAAAAAAAAATTAAAACCCCATGACATTATCAATTTTGCAAGATTCTGAGACAATTTTTCAAATACCATCTTCATGGAAATAAGTTGTGGAGATATAATAAAACGCGTTTAAAATCCTTTAAATGTGGGTACCTTTTATTTACATGTAGACCCCGAATAAAAATCTGAACGAAGTCGCGGTCAAATGCTATTTTTTAATATTCGCACTGCTATGTTAGAATCAAAGCCGGAATAGAGAACGCTAATTTATCAAATATAGGCTGAGCCAAATATTTTGAAAATGTATTACATTAAAAATAGTAAAACTAAAAAAAATATCCATTTCATAAAGAAAACGAAACGTAATATCAGCTGTTTTCCGGACTGTCAATGATATAAATAATTTCAATGTCAAAGTCACTTCATATACCATGGTTGACACTTGATTATTTTCTCAATATAATGGTACTGAATCGTATCATATTCAATATTTATTGATTGTCATTGAGATTTTTAAAAGTATTTGAACCCTTTAAATGGAAAGTAATATGATAGCATATTAATCGTACTTGACATTATTTAAATATCTGTGATATAAAAATGGAATTACCTTATGAGGTAAGTATCTTTCTTCCGCAATTCTTACTATAGGTAGTTTCTTTGTTTGCTTTAGATATTTCCTATAGTGCCTATAATTATTTCACGTGATAGTGATTTATACCTACCGAAATATTTTTGTCAATGACACCTTACTTGAAACACTGATTGATGTAAATCGAGCCTTCCTATCCAATTTTAAATCAAATATTGAAAGCGATTGAAAATATTATTTATAAAAATTGTTTATTACGTCAAAACCAAATTGTAAATTAACACAATTTTATGAACAATGACTTCAATATTGTGAAAATTTTAATTGACATTGCTTCTATATTTCATAAAACAAAATTTTCCTATATGATAAGGCTTTATCACAATTAATCATGATATAAATATGAAGTTTTATTGTTTTTTTACAGATACTTGTGTATATTTTTAAATATTTACCAAAATCCGACAGAAAAGCAGCAAGTGAAACATGCCGCTCATGGTATTTAGCAGCTAATGATTTTAGTTTTTTGAGGAGAAAAGTTGTTGTATTATACAAAGTAGACTTAAATGATGATAATTCACCATTACAAATATTTGAAAATTCAGACATACTTTATGACAACTTTTTATTTAAGGAAGTTGAAATTTCAAATAAATTAAATTCATTTTGGGATAAAAATGGTGAGAATATAAGATGTTTAACACTACAAAACTGTGATGTAAGGGAAAAAGTCTTTGTTTACATTTTGCAGAAATGTACAAATTTAGAAATATTAAATATAGAAAACTGCAAAGACTTATTTATGTCTGGGTGTCTTTTGGAAGGTAAAACTGATGGTTTGTTAACAGAAACTTTAACAAATCTGAAATGCTTGAGTTTGTCTGGTAACCAGTATTTGACTGATGCATTATTCAGTAGATTTGTGAGAACTGCACCAGAGTTGGAAGAACTTAATTTATCTGGATGCTCATTGCAATTTCACTTAGGCTTAGTGAAAAGATTTTATCCACCTGGGACCAATATTTTGGAGAATCCATCTGAAAGTGTCCTTACATTTTATTTTGTTTTACAATTTTTGGTCACTAAAGTAAAAAATATAAAAAGATTACTCTTTTCCAAGACACTTATTGATGGTGCAGCTTTGAAATTGCTATCTGAAACTGAACACTTAAGATTAGAATACCTTCAAGTATACTCTTGTGATCAATTAACTAATCCTGGTATATCTTCATTGACAACACATCAAACATATTTAAGAGATCTTGACATTGGTTTATGCACAAGAGTTACAGATCAATCCTTGGTATATATTTGTAAAAATTTATCAAACCTGGAAAGTTTGAACATACAAAGATGTAGAGCAGTCACAGACCTGGGAATAGCTGAATTACAAAATCTAAAGAACTTGAAACGCTTAAACATTTCTCAGTGTGAACTCATAAGTAAAGAAGGAATTAAAAAAGGCATATGTTTTGAAACAAATAATGTTCTAGAAGAGCTAGACGTGAACTCCCTCAACCTGGATCAAGACGGGCTCATTATGATATCAGAAAATCTACCCAATCTAAAATTCTTAGACATCAGCTATTGTTTCAATGCTGTTACTGATACATCAATACAAGTAATATTTAAAAATCAAATATTGTTACATACTTTGAAGCTTAGCCACTGTGACAAAGTATCCGATGCTGGTTTAACAGGCATGGGGAAGATTGAACCAGATAATCAAGAGGAGGGTCCTATAATGTCGAGTTATGATGATAATGTTACTCACAACAAAATATATCTAGGATCTAGGGCTGAAGAAGAAATTGTCCGAGATGCCAGGAGGAAACATGATGTTATGCGTATGTGTGAGAAATTGACCATGGATTCTTTTAGTGGTTACTCTTTGGCTCGAATTAAAAGTCTTAAAGAATTAGACATAAGTGGTTGTAATAGAATTACTGATGTTAGTCTAACATATGCCTTTTCATTTAGAGAACTTGTAAATATAAACCTTAGCCGTTGCCAACAAATTACTCATGATGGAATCAAACATCTAGTCAAAAATTGTCCTAGTATTGAATACATAAATTTGATAGATTGCTATAATTTAAAAGATGAAGCTATAATTGAAATTGTCAAAGGACTACACAGATTGCAGCAGTTGGAATTAAGGGTGTGTGTGCACTTTTGTATTGCAAGTAAAAATATCAATTTCTATATGAACTTTGTCTATTGTAAAGTAGGATATTTGTGTTAATTGCTAGGCACTACATTTATTTTAAAATATTTGTTTTCAGGGATGTAATCAACTCACTGATAAGACATTGGAAGGAGTAAAAATCCACTGCAAGAAACTAAAGTTTCTCGACGTTCAAGGATGTCGTAATATGTCAGCTGAACTGGCTTGCACTATAGGGGTGCTGCCAACTATGCACACCGTGCTCATTTCAAAACCAGGGCCCTATATTTCCGATGGAGTAAAAAGTAGATCTCCAGCTCCAACCTTTTTGCCGGCGCTCATGAGAAAGTTACGCTTACATTAGCATACGATTAACAATTTTATTGTTTTAAAATAATTGTAATTTTATTGGGTATTGTAAATGGATAATTTTTAACATATTGACTGTGTGAAAAATAAGTACAAAGTGCAATAAATTATGTAGTTAAAAACTATACTTTATATTTATATAAGGGCGGATCCTCGATGTTTAGCTCCTGTGTGGAGATGAGAAAATAAATACAGATGCAGTTGCTAACATCCATATTAGATTTATAAGAGCGTAAAAACATACATATTACTGTATTTGTTAAATTCTAACCATTAGTAAATGAAGAGACATGAAGTAATTTGAATATAACGGTTTCTTTAAATAAATTCTAGATCTACACTTCCATTTGATAAATATTAATTGAATAAGTAATAAAATTAAATATTATTATACGACGAAATAGATTTTAACCATTTTAATATTAATGACATTAATTAATGAAAATTTATCTTTGTCCCAGATTCAAATTTTAAATAAAGAGTCTCATAATAAATTGAGGCAAACATGTCTTTGATGATTATTTTTTTGTTAATTATTTCTTTTACTTTATTAAAATATATTTCTGTACTGTGATATTTGTACCTAATGTGCTTTTAGTGTGTTTAAAAATAAACGTTTATTAACACAAAATGTGTTTGTATCATTTCTGTAATCCATCTAAAGACGATCGAAAACTAGAATAATTATTATAAGATTTAAAATAAAACAAATAATTCTGTCATTCCTTTAATACATTACATTTAAAAATAACTTATACATTTATTTTATGCCTATACATATTTCATATTATCTATCCTAATAACTTTTGTTCGTTTTTAATGTTAATGTTATTATACAATGAAGAAATTTTACAGTGAAAAAATAAAAAGTACAAATTTCTATTGTCTCGTTCTAATAGGTATATAAACGTTGAATAATGTGCTTTTAATTAATTTTAAACATTCTAATAATAGATACCAAATTTACAAAATATTTCTATCCATTTTTACACTTTCAAACAAATTTAGAAGAAACGGGACAATAGAATTTTTATATTGTGATGTTTTTATTACAAATTTAAATGGTGTTACCAAAACTCAATTACTGACGTCCTCATACTGAAAAGAATCCTCAATTTTGAGCGGCATTAAACAAAAATAAGAATAAAAGCAGTTCTCTTAGATAACCATTAGACTGACAACATTTAGTATTCGGACGTAATACTTATTATTTATTATAAAATATTCCTTTGCTTTAACAGCAAAATTGATACCAACAGTAAATGGTAACGTCGTCATGTATTTATACATTTTTTTTAAAAGGATCCAGTCCTTTTTGTTGCCGGCCTTGGGCCAGCTGAGATATAATGCTGAATATACAGTTTTCATTTATGGAAATAATTTGCACTTCTTTATCACCTTAACGACTTTTTAAATTAATAATAGTAACTTTTATATAAAGGAAAATCATTGATAAAACTGTCACATAGGTGTCTTCAAAATGTTTGCTTTATTATTCTTATATTAGATGATATTCAGTTCATGTAAATTATTTCCATACATAAAAATTAAAAATGTTAACTAAAAGAATTATATACATAATTTTCATTATCTTATGTACAATACGCAGAATATTATATTCATATTCGGATCCAAGCGCCAAATTTACACACTAATTGCTTATACAGCATATATTTTTGCAAATGCAAATATATTGAATAGTGATAACGTTATAACATTGAATAAACTCCAAACGTAATAGTAACGATATTTGTTAAAGAAATTCATGTTCAAAAATAAAACAAAATATGATTAATTCGTGTTAACAACACACTAAAACAATTGAGCAGTTTCACTGCTGCATTGATCAAAGATCTTTTGAAAATGTTATCTTATTTTAAATTAAAAATGCTCGTAACACATGAAACTTATTTTTCTGTGATGTAGGTATCTTATTGGGATGTTTTCGTATTTATAAAAGCAAAACACTAAAATGTAGAGGAGGAGGAATAACCATAAACGTTCATATATTACGTTACAATAAAATGCGTGAAATACTACGTGAATGGCACGAACTCTTCTCATCATTTTAACAGGTATATTAGGTAAGCAAAGATTACAGTAAGAGACTTTAAAGTTTAAAGTTAAAGTGATAATCCGGTTTAACATATAATCAATCAAATTGTAAGTAATAAGAAGAATAAAACATGGAAGTATGAATCATTATTATTTGATAAAATATTGTCTATAATTTAAACCTTTCATCGTCTATTAAAATTATATGCAATGTTTGCATTTTTTCGTTCAGCGAAATGTTAACTAAGTGATTTCAATAATTTTACAGTGTAATTTAAATTTTATTTATTTATTATATACTATAATATGAGGCTTTGGGTTTAATTTTTCGTATAAAAATATCGAATGTTACTTCGTAAGGCACCAAGCTGCAACTCTATATAATTCTTTATTATGAATGATAAATTTTGATACAAATACAGTCATATTGTAAATTATAAAACTGTATGTACGCTCTATTTACATTAAATCTATGTGTATTTTACATACCTAAAACTAAGCTTGTTTTTCATAATATAATATTGATGTATATGAGACGCAATTTCATTAACAAAATCTTAAACGCAGTGAGGTTATGCATAAGATATTATTTAACCGCTTTTGCTACTAATCGCAAAACATGAATGTATATTGTATGAATATTCGTATTTCTTAATTGTACATGACGTGCCCAGTCTATCAACTCTCGTACAAATAAAAATTATATTTCTAGGTTATTGTGAAAAATATAAACGATTTTCATAGCTAACTGACTGTAAATTTTGATGTAAAAATGCATTAAGCATTGTCATTGAGTTTTTTATAACAATTTAAAACATTTCAACAGTTATTGTAACGAAAATGATCCAAGTGTGGAAATGAAGTCCAAAGCGATTTTGTCCATCTTAAAAATTAATCAGACCTTTATCGCACGTTTGAAAACTGTGTCATGCACTTCATTTTAACAAATATCATAAAAGATACAAAGTAAGTAAAATTAAACGCTTTCTTAAGATTGTTCAAATGAATTGGCTATAATGTCGTTAAGGTATTCTTCTTGTTAATTTCATGGCCTCAAAACGTACGACGGCGATCGAAGTTCGACTTGCGGAGTGTTAAGCGTGGAACTACTCGGGCAAGGCGACAAACACGCTTCCTGGGAATTCTCGCCCTCCAGATCGGGCATTGTTAAATCCTCAAAGTCTGGAATATTCCCTGTATACGAGATTAACTGATTCCCTTCAGCTGAAAGTTGCCCAAGAAAAATATTAGTGTGTGTTATTTAGAAGTGCCTCCGTTCAGTCGTCAATCGTCATGTTTCTTAAAACAAATCATCGTGATTATGCACAAATTGCAGTAAACACGGTCAGAACGAGAGAAACTCATTCGTATTGATAATAAATAGTTCAATTCAAACAATCATAACGTATCGTATAAATTTATAAAGAGCATATGAATATTCAAGCAAAAATCAACTGAGCTCTAGTGCAACAAAATTAAGGCGTCAAAGCTGTTCTTAAATACTTTAAAATATTTCGTCCACTCTATATTATACTACAAACTTAAAGTTACGAATATTATTATATAAAATAACTAAATTATCAAAGGATTCTGGAAAGAATCACATTAAAAATAAAACTATAATAATATGTATGTAAAATGGTATCCATATTACATATAGGTAATAGTCGTTTTTGGTACCTATAATTAATAATGTATTAATAAAATACACACATAATAAAATTACAAAATTCCAACTTGTTTTATGTATAAACTGTACAATCCATTTACACTGATAATAAACAAATAAAATGGCAAGAACGAATTTAACCATAAACAGAATAAATTTAATCACTCTATTATATAATATTTATTTTTGGGCGATCATTATTTGTGCGTTATATTTTTAGTGTAAACATAATAGATATACTATATTTAGTGATTCAACATTATCATTGTAAATAAAATCGGAAAATTTATATTAAAGCATCTAGTGAATATATCGTATATACATACATACGTAAAAATAAAACCTTCCCTTATTCGCGATACAAACTCACTACTCACATGCGGAAGCTAACTGAAGGCATTTACTTCAGCAGCTATTTACATGCTGTTTATTGTTAACTTAAAGCTGAGTTACGCTACAATTTACGTGCAAATTAACCACAAACCTAATGAATCAAATAAAAATGCTAAATTATGTAACAATAGAGTTACTACCGTCGTCCTCAGCGAACGGGCTCTGGACGCGATTCTCGTCACAGGTTACATTCGAAATCTCACCTTTCATCTTCTTTGCTTTAATTAACAATTAAAAATATGTAAACCCTTCATAATTCTAAACTACATCGTAACGGTAATTAAAATCACTTATATTAGGATAGTATCAAACTTAATACTTAAGATTTATGTGCCTAACTTATGAATATAATTCTATATAATAAACATTAAAGATATAACGGCGTTGTTGCGCCATCGAACCTAACATTAATATTCCCATAACACGTTTCGTTTACACCCTTTACCAAAATTAATATCCAACATTTTGGGATCGTGCTGCGGTCGGGATTGTAAATCTTGTGAGTTGAGGTAGTACAGGCTACTTTGCAGACGACGTATCGCTGCTACCGATCAGCCAATCAAAATCAATCATCGGATACTGTTTGGTTGTATCTACAATTTAACATACAATAAAATCAAGTGATATTGAAACTTAGAATCGGTAGGTGCCTGCTGAAGACAAGTTATGGTCGACGACTGGAGATATTCAGGAACCTGCTACAAAATGTATGCAAGATCTAAATTTAGATTAATGATTTTTTAGCGAGCTTAAAGTAACTAAAATTACAGTTCAACAAATAATTGAGATGTTTTACCGTACACATGTGTCGCAGCATTACTAATATCTAAGTTACAACCAAATAAATTATTTAGTTAGGGTATACCACCCAGTAACTCACCATTGTTGCAGGTTTTCGCTCGATCATCGGCAGCATTGTACGTCAGGCCGTAGAAAGGATCATCTGATCCAAATAGCTGAAATTATACAAAAAATACTGAGTTCACTGAACGTTTATATGCCGTGAAAATATTGTTACTCTATGCGAAAATAAAAAATGAGACAATTCCTCAAATAGGGGTTCCGCTCTCCCGACTGTCTCTTAAAATATTTAAACACTGATGTTTATTTTTTGTTTTACAGATTACATATATATAATAAGCAGTCTTTTATAAAAGAGTACTTACAGTTTACTTAAAAAATTAAAAAGGATTAATTTTGTAAAATCGATTTTTCGCAAATTTATTAAACATGCGATTTGTTTTTAAGGTACTAAAAATAAATATTCTCGAAAATTTGTTACTTAATTTCATAATTTCATATAATAAGAAGATATTTTGTTACATTGTTAAAGATCTCGATTGGATTATTTTTTTCGAAATCTTATTCAATATTTGTTTGGTGTTTATTCAATTTAGTGTTGGGCTAAGTGTCATGCTATTCACATTTTAAATATATATTTGTAGACCAATAAAAACATTTAAAAGAAATAGATATAGCTGTTAGTAACCTAATAAGTAAAATTATATTTTACAAATGACTTTACTTTCTATTGAGTGAAAATATTATTAAATGTCAAAAATACGCTAGGTGGTAAAAATGGAAATCAAAAAAAAATGTAGACTAGAATCGGAACTATGTAAATAATATTTTTCCCTATCTCGATGCGGAACCCAGACAAAAGTAATGGATAAACATAATATAATTTCTGTTCAAATTGATTTATTACATGTTCATTTTGAATGTGCTGATGTAAACTTGGGTTGAGTGACATCGATGTTTGTACGCTTGTATCAGCATTCTATGGACAATACATAACTTTTAAAAACATTTTCTAATGACTAGAAAGCCTACATCATAGGTACATTTTAATATGATTACCTACATCGTGTTTTAATAAATCATAATTTAAATGAGGTAAATAGAGTTGATATTGCGCTCGTCAACGAACAACATTCGACATGCATTCACTAATCTATAGGCTACGCGATATACCAATGTAGGTAATTATATAGTCAACCCGTTATAACGTTGCCGGGTGGCTGGGGGAGCCAGTCGCACAACTCACAAGGCTTCGCACGCGGCCCCTACACGTTAGCTGCAACGTGACCTGCCCCAGTGCTACCAACCTAACCGCTCGAAACGTCACTGTTTACATCGCGGCACGTTTGTGTGCGTGATGTGTCTATACATTATCGCAACATTCAATCGTTCAAATAATGGCGGCAAGCGATTTCATACAATAATAAATATTGTCTAATTTTCATACAAACTTTAAATATAAGGAAAAAAGTCATTACATACAATAATTAAATATTTTGGAAGCAAATTTAACCCCACCTTATGCATGTAAACGAGAGTTTTACATTTCTATTTTTTAATAATAACACTGAAGCACAATTATTAAAACAAAATATCAATTAACCAAATTTACTCACCCCTAGAAGAGTATTTGTGTCTAAAGAATATGTATCACTCCTCAACAGCTCTCTTAATGAATCCAAATCAGTTTGCATTGTGTCCAAATGGTCATCAATATCATTCCTGAAAAATATGGTGCCATGTTTATCAAATATATTTAACTAATGCAATTCCAATACCTGGTTTGTTTTTTATATCATTGTAAAATATTTCCAGGGTCTTTGTTATACAATTATTTTGACAAAAAATTACTTAAAAATAGTTATTAGGCATTAATAAGATTCTCATGATCTTCTTGAGTTGAATGAGTGTTATTAACATGTTCATGTTAAGCTTTTGTAAAAAACAGTCTATTATAGATACTTATTGATAATGTCTAGTAACTATTATAAAAATAATTAGACTCAATAAATATTTATAGTAGGCTACCACAGCAATTTTTTTTGAATAGTTAGCATTCACATACTTGTTTGAATTTGATCCCAAAAGGGATGAATAATCCTCTCTGTTTTGGTGGTTGTTATCTCTCCTATACCTGAACATTGAAATTACATTCTATTTAACTTAAATTAATTTAATGCTTGAACCTATCTTATTCAATGTTTCATTGAATTGGCCTTCATTCCTTTCTTTTTTTGGATAAATAAGATGACAATACTCTGGACTTTTTCAGACTTTCTTTTCATAATATGAATATATTTTATCCAGAAATAAATTAACAAATTTGAGGACTTTCACACAGATTCCTGCTCTGAGGTCCCACATATCAAAATTTTTGACAAAAATTATGCAAACAAAAAATAGGAAAAACAACTTACATAGTTTGAAGTTTATTTATATTTGCATTGTTGTGCACTGTCGCTAATGTCATATTGTTCCAGTCAAAATCATCCTGAAGTTCAGTCTTTATATCAGCCAGGTTGAAATTATGAGAATACTCTTTGGATTTTTTGGTTTTCTTCCCTGAGCTCTTAGTTGTGTCGCCTACTTTCTCAACTTTAATATTAATTCCTCCCAGCATTTCATCCTTTGATGTGGATACAACAGGATCATTGCTGTTCATCACATCATGCAAAGCATTAAGATCTTCTGCTGTGCTTAATCCTGCATCGCTCACTGAATCATCACTTGCAAATATTTCAGCAGGTAGTTTGAAATCGGCAGATGGATTGATAGCATTAAAATGGTTTGCTGACAGTAAATTCTTTGCACCCGCTAGATTTTTCTTTACAGTACTTTTTACTTTTGCTTTAGATGTGCTTGGTGACACCAAATTGTTAACTCCTTGCTCCATTGCAGATTGACCTAATGGAGATGTAGAAGTAGTTGTGGGTAATGGAGAGGTAACTATGGGTTGAGCACTGGGGGCTCGCATTGGGCCATTATTGCAATTCATAGGGTATTTTATTCTTGGTCCATCTAAAGATATTTTAATTTATTAAATTTGTTTATAAAAAATAAAACGGATGAACAAAACAATTTGTCAATTATGAAAAGTGAAAGGATGATGGAAAAGTAATAATGATTAAAGAAAAATAATTTAAATAATTTAAAAATCCAATAAGAAATATAAATTTACATCAGAAATGTTTTTTTTTATACTAGAACTACTAACCTCAACTTTCCTAGTGGCTAATGCATTCATATTAATTTTACATGTTATGAGCAGGTATGAAATCATTGTATAAGTTAGGTTTAAAACCTACAAATTATATTAAAACAACATACCTGTTTCCATATCATCACCATCTTCCATGGTGACATGGTATTGTGTGTTTAATGAGCCAGATTCAGCATTATTTAAGTTCATGACTGGTTGTGACAAGCCAACAGTCACAAAACTTGCAGCATCCAAAGAATCTTGAGAAGCATCATTGTGTAATATATCATCATGGGCTAATTCATGTATTGTTGGTCCATCCTCCTAAAATAGTTACAGTTATTGGTTATAAAATTTGAGAATTTTATTAATTATAAAAATATTAATTCCACCATTCAAATATTCTCTATAAATCAAAAAACAAACCAAGTTATCTTCATTTATATCATCTAAGGCATGATCTTTGTCAAGTTTAATATTTTTGACTCTCCCTGGATAAGCATCATTTGTGTTGTGAGCTGCGTTGTTAATCATCAATTGATATGGTCTCTTAACACCAACATTGTTACCATTTGAAGTAGGCGTCCTTGATGGTTGTACAAGTGACATGAGGAATTGTATCAACTGCAACAGGTACAACATGATAATTAAAATTGGTTAACATTGTAAATAACAAAAAATATGGCAGAAGCAAGAGTTATACTAACATTGTTAACAATTTGTTGTTGTTTTATGTGTTTCTGTCTGAGTATCGCCACCTCTCTCCATAGTGCTTCATTCTCCTGTTTCATTGCACTGAACTTTGCATCCAGACTTTCCTGTTTACCTTTCATTTGTTTAACATCTGCCAATACTTTATTCATCAACTCTGGCTTTAATATTATTTTCTCTCCCCCTTCACTACTGGCCACAATGGACTTAGGGTTTGCAATTTTTCTTTTAATATGCTCCAGTAAATATGCATGACCACGCATGAAACAGGGGTGTGAAAACTCAATTTCATCTTTCTCATATCTCAATCCACCATTTTCAACTGATGTAATTTTATGGAAACCATACATATTTAATTGTCTGATAAAACTAGCCATATTGTTGTGTTTGTAGTAAAGTGGTAATAAATCTCTGGCAAAATCAGCTTGATTTTTTATAACAAATGTTTTCCCTCCCTATAAAAACATAAATAAAAACGATTGTACAATCTTATTTTACAAATGAAACATTAGGCTAGTCGACTCATGTCAATTTCCTTAAATTAATATTTCCTATTTTTTAGCTTACAAAATCATATTTCATCTTTTCACTAGTCCTTAAAATCACAAGATTATTTAAAATTGTAAAAAAAAAATGTATTTTTATCATCATCAAAATTTGAGGAAATGTCTTATTTAATAAGTTTAGCTTAAATTTCTTGCAAGATAAAAATGTCTACATCATTTCAAGATTTGGTCCTGAAAATCCATGCCAATAATACAGCCTGTATATTTGCTTGTCAAATGTTTTGCAAATGTAGGAATCAAAAAAATATTTTAATTTTCTTTTAAGTATAATAAATCAAATATTAATAAAAATTTAAGACCAAATAAAAGATGAGAGTCAACTAGCCTATTTCATAATAATAGAAGTTAATTATGTAGTTCACGTCAATATCATTTTCTGCTCAAGAATCCAAGATTTATAAAATAAATAATTTATTATGAAATTACATTTATAGTAATCATTTAACCCAAATAAAAAGACAACACATAAAAAGGGTACCTAGAAGGCATCAAGATAAGTGTGCAAAATTTAAATCTTAGAGCATGGTATAAAACGTGACAAATAACTATTTATTTATCAAGTTCTCAATGACGTTTTGTCAGCTGCGTCTACCTAAAGGTTGTAAAAATCACTTTCTAATACAATAACATTACACAAATTGCATAATTTTAACACGTCTTTATTGGAACATTGTAAAAAAACAAAATTGTATATTTTAATAGTGGAAAAATACTTACTGGACTCCATGAAATCAGATGATTGGTCTCTGAATCATTTACCAATTTCCATAATTTTCCCAAAAAAGCTGGGACACTAGCACCAATTTCCACTATCGAACGCATTGTAAAAACTGTAAAATTTTATAGTACACTCTATCCGTGAAATTCAATATTATGCTTTTATAAATTAATTCGGTGAAATACGTATCTATCCACGAATCGCCATTTAATTTACTAACACATGTACATACAATAATAAAATTGTGCACCAACAGCACACTATAACATTACTTGCACACAATCACCCAAAAACGTTAGCCAACACAAAGGTTTTGCGTTCTAAGTCAGCGTTCATCGTATGATATGTCACATCTCAAACAGCATTAATGCTATTCTTAATTATATATAACATAATACTTATTATTGAACTATTTTTCTCTTAATCCATTTAGCATTATTTTATATCACCTAGAAAGACCGATAACAATAATATTTAATATTAAAGGAAATTTCTTCTTATGGTAAGCGTCCACATAATTATGGGCATCGTATGAAAATGTAATCCGCATCAGCAGACACTCATAAATTACATTATAAACAAAGAATATTACTCGTCAAAAACATTAAACAATGCGTCCGATGCGTAAGATTCTGATATGAATTTTCTCTCCGATTCCTAATCTAATGGACCTATTACACTACACATTTATAAGGGACCTTACTTAAGTGAGGAGATTTCCGCCTGAACTTACTTTATGGAATAAGAACGATACGATATCCATTAATTTAACCCCATAGGGCATAGAGATTAGAGTGTAGTAATAAATTAATATTTTACAGCGAGTACCGTCACTCCATCTAAATTCGAACGTGCCCTTAAAATTGGGTAGTGTAACAGCTCCATTAACGTAATTTATTTATTTTTATAATTCAGCGATGAATTAAATTTAAAATGAAAACCTATATCCAGTAATCATTAATCAATAATTATCAAATCACAGATTAGTTAACGCTAAGCCCATTTTATGTCAGTAGTCAATAAATGACTTGGCTTTTGCGAATATACCTGAATTATTAAAATTTATACTACTACGTCATCACTCATAACTTCATAAGTTATCAAGTTTTGCGGTCTACAGTCCATACTTTACTTTTTATATTCCGTAAAGGAAACGTGGTCATTTAAATAGTTTCGTTCGACCTTTGCCTCTATTTGTTCAATCAACAAACCGAATAGTAGGTACCTATAGAATACAGCGTATAGTTCACGTCAGTGTTATTGGCAAGTTCGAAGTGATAACTGTAGATTCTGTTTCATAAATTATTTGTGGAAAGAAATGGAGGTATGTAGTTAACATTCGTAAGAAAATAAGTCTTATAAACTTAGGAAATTTTGTGTATGCCAATGAATAATTGAAAATATATTTTTTAGATTGAGATTTTAAGTGTAGCCGGTTCGAAGCCCATCGGTAAAATAAATGTAAACGATAACGCCACCGTGAAAGATGTTAAAGATAAAATTTATAAGAATCTGAAAAAGTCATTGTATCCTGACAGACAATCTATTAAATTAGAGTCCAAAGGCAGATCATTGAAAGATGAAGCTTCATTAAAGTCATTAAATATTGATAATGGGGCAAAACTGTACCTTCAAGATTTAGGCCCACAAGTTTCGTGGAAAAATGTATTTTTAGCAGAATATGCTGGTCCATTATTTGTTTACCTATGGGCTTATCAAAGGCCGTGGATTCTATATGGAGAACAAAGTGCACCATCATCCTGGTCTGTTCCAAGGTATGTATACCTGACAATTAATGACTATACAAACTGATATTGACTAATGTTATAGTTATTAAATATTATAATTTATTTCAGCATTGCTGCTCTTTGCTGGTCAGTTCATTATGCAAAGAGATTGCTGGAGACATTGTTTGTGCATCGTTTCTCACATGGAACTATGCCATTAAGAAATTTGTTCAAGAATTGCTCATACTATTGGGCCTTTACGTTATACATCGCATATCACATCAACCACCCGCTGTATACGGCACCTTGCAATACATGTGTATATGTTGGAATAATAGGTTTTGCTGTGAGTATAATAATGTTCCTTCTTAATTGAGATCTGTACTTGTAAGCTAATATGCCTGTACCAATTCAAAGGTGGTTCAAATCATTTTGTGCATTTTTAAGTTAAAATTTTTTCCTTAGTTGTCAATTTGGTTATGCCTTTGAAAGCTTCTTTTTACTGCAAAAAACTAAACTAATTCTATATCAAATGTTTGCCAGTGACAATTGATTTTAGTCAGCATTATTCTAATATTGTATGGCCGTGTTTAAATCTACATATAATATAGGTGTAATTAACATTTCCTTAGTGTGTGGTATTTAATGTGCTAATTATGGATAATATGCATACCATGTTTTAATAAAAAGCATGTGCATGTCTCTCATAAGCCCTGGTGAACTTTAAATCAGAAATAAAATATAAAAGTTGATTATGAGGTTTTTTCTTGTTTGACATTGAGTAATTTTTTTGAGTATTTTCTTACAATCATCATCATACATTATTTAAAATTATGTAATAAAAATGGAACTGATGGCCGACTATGTATAATATTGTACCTATAATATTGCAAATAAATAAACTAACACTTTGATTTTTAAAACAAAACAGAATAATTTCTGCTGGAGCAGCCAGTAATTTATGAAACTGTTTAATTTAATTAAGCATCATATGAGTAAATTTTTAAAATTATAATTATTTAATGTGTAAAAAATGCATTCATTATAAAATAAAGACAAGGAAATGATTATAATTTAGGAAGTTTTTAAAGCTGTGACAAAAAATATTTTTATTACTAAAAATGTTTACAGTTTATTTTCAGTAGGAATTTTTATAAGACTATTTTAGTCTGGGGGCACGGCAGTGGCCTCATCAAGTTGAGCAAAAAAAGCAGCATGACCATACCATTCTTTTCTCAAAGCAATTCAGGCCAATTTCAATCCCCTTTATCTTTGTTGTGGATAAGGCTTTATCTTTTATATTACTATTATGCAATGGTTTATTTTCGTATCAAGTGGATAGAAAAAAGTTAAATGTTTTTATCTTTCAAATTAATGCATTTCCTCTGATTACTTTCTTCAAAGTAAAAGGTTTTACATTTTTTTCAGTAGTTTAAGTGTGAAAGTATATCAAATAGATGGACAGAGTTACTATTGCATTGATAATATTAGTAGGAATTAGTATTGTATTTGTTGAACATATTTATTTGGTTCAGTATTCCAACAAAAAAGATTGAAACCTTGGCCGATCATGGGTCATTTACATACAAAATTTTTGGCATAACACATTCTTATTCACACATTTTTTTAATCACAAGTAAAAATGTTATTAGATTTAATACATGCATACATATTGTTGCAAACACTAAGATTATTTTCTATTTATTAGAAATATTAAATATCTGCCACCATAATCAACATCAATATATGTTATTTCAACACTATGGAAATATTAGATAAATGATTGTTAAAGCACTGAAGTATGCTTCAAAATATTCTTCTGCTTCAAAGGTTTTATTTTGGACCATGGAAAGTGTTATGTATTGTTATGGTTCAAAACCTTTCTAGAGTAAAACAGTGGCAAGTCTCGAAGACAGTGCACACCAACTCAACTGAATCAATAATATTTCAGATTTGTGAATTGGGTAACTTCAGTATCCACATTCTGCTCAAGAACCTCCGACCTCCCGGCACCAAAGTGAGGCGCATTCCGGTGCCCGATAGCAACCCCTTCACAGCACTCTTCAACTATGTTTCTTGCCCTAACTACACCTATGAATTTGGATCTTGGCTGTTCTTCACTGTTATGACGAAGTGTGCTCCAGGTAAGTCATAACTTTTTTCATTAATTTTAAACTAGTATGATATGCCCTTGTTTAATATGTGAAAGTAACTGATTCGTCCTGGTTTACTTATAAATGGTTCAGGTATATTTATTAAACTACAATTAAGGGATAATCATATCAATGCCAAATAGCATTAAAAGTAGTTTTATTTTTAAATCTAGAAAGTCATATTGAAAACCAGTATATAAAATTGAATTCCTTATATAGCGGTTAACGACAATCAATACCGATAACATTATATCAATACTCAATATAATTTTTCAGCTGGAATTTTCGCTGTGGTGGGATTGTATCAGATGTCTGTGTGGGCGTTGGGCAAGCACCGCAACTACAAGAAGGAATTCCCAGACTATCCCAAGGGACGTAAAGCTATCCTACCTTTCATCCTCTAAATCTATCGCAATATAAAGATATACCATAAGACATGGTGCTTACTTTAATTTTACATTAATTGGATAGGACAACGTTGAAGGTTAACGAGTTTTCGGTAATCGTATCGATCGTCACGTTTACATAAATGAATGTTAATTTAGAAGGTGACGGTGTACTCTTGTATGCGCGTATATGAAGTTAATTCAAGTGGTTATTATATTAATAGTAGTTTTTATTTGACACATTTTGCTTAAAGCATTTACATATGTTGTAATTCGAAGTGAATAATTGCGCTCAATTAATATTATTTTTATTGTTAGAAATAAAGTAAAGTCATTTGCAATATTTTTATTTTTTATGTATGTTATGGGTTCTTAAATGAAAAGAATTATCGAGTTTAAGTTAAATTTAATATACGTGGTAAACAACAATAAAACTAGTTTAATTAACATGTGCACCAGGCCCTTGATCTTTTTCCGGTTCATCTAAACATCGCATTTTTCCGAGTAATCTCTCATTTTCCTCTTTCAATGCGACTATTATTTCTTCTCTTTCCTAAAACATTAAATAAGTGCTAAAATTGTTGTTATTAGAACAGCAGCAACATTATAAGTTATATGCAGTACTTTAAATATTAATTATTTATTACGTAACGATAAGATCAAGTTATCTTAGTCATTAAAACAACATTTGTGACTGTATGAAATGCATCAGTGTGACATTATCATTGGGTATCAATATAGGTAATGATATGACCAGCTTCCTGACATTACTTCACGCATCTTAGACGTGTTATCAGTATGGGTCCCAGCGAAAAACAACTTAATCACGTCTTCGTGATAAGACGATGCCTACATAAAATGGTTATATTATGCACTACAAACTAAAGCATACGTAATGCCTTTTTTTACCGACTTCCAAAAATGAGCAGATTCTATTATTAGCTATATTTTTTTTCAATTGATACGTTTTCGTACAAACATGTTTTTTTATCATAACATCGGATGATTCATTGATATTCATATAGGGTCACGTTTTTTACCTCGATCTTTTGCTTAAACTTTTCATCGAGTTTTTCTCTGTCTTCGGTGACGTGCTTCAGTTTAGCGCGCGCAGTCGCCGGTGGAATGTATCTCGCTGACAATCCAAGTATAGACTCCATTTGGAAACATCTTGTGCGGGTAGATTTCAATTCCGTTCGCAGATTGTTTATTTCCGTTAGCAGAGTGCAATTTTCCTGCAACATGTTTTTATAAATCAATATGAAAGTAGTGTTGTGGGTTAGTAGTTCGAATTTGGATGAGTATATGTCAATAAGACTATTTTTACATAATTCGTGACTATTATAGTATACATAATTGATACTATTAAAATTGTAGAGTAATTTTAAGAAAATATATTCAATAAATGAATGACTAACGTCCATAATTTTCCCAATATCACTTTTTGATCCGTCCAGTGATTTAGACAATTGCATTTTGAGCGCAGCCACTTGTTTTTCGAGGTGATCTCGCTGACGATTAAATTCACGAATCGCCTCATCCTCTGCTATTCGACTTCTCACAAAATCTATATCCTCCACGTACTTGTGAAAAAGTTCCTAGAAATAAAAGGAAATGAAAAAAAAAAACATACGTAAAAATATGTCAATTAACCAAAATTACTAGATAACTAACAAAAATTGGTTTTAGAATAATAAACAAACATAATATCTTTAATAAGGTAAATGTTTACGTAACTCGTTTTGCTAACCAGCTATGATCGTAGATATTGTTTTGCATTTTTATACTATTAAATAATAAATATTATAAAATATTACACTTAATCATATTCTATCTACTAATAATATTAATATCGGGGCTATGGAATATGTAGGTATGACATAATTATACAACCGCTTAGAAACAAAGTCAACTTATTATACAACTTTGTAAGATTACTTTGTACACATTAATTACCCACCTTCACGTTTAATTTTAATTTCATAGGATCTTGGAAATTAGCCGTCATATTATGAAGGTCAATTTTAATTTTTTTAAGCGTATTTTTCATAGTTAAATTCCGTTCCGCCTCAGTTGTGAAATCTTTTCTTGCCGATGATAGTTTTTCGTTAAGCTGACTGATTTTAAGTTCTGAAATATTATAATTTGCTTTAAAGATAAAGACATGTAAAAAAGACCTTTACACTACTGTAGTTCAACAATAAGAAAAGTACCTTTGTGCTAATTAGATTAACATTGCAATTTTACTTATGACCTGTCCCTCAAAAATCTATACTTTTTGTGTTATTAGTAATTGAGGCACGGAAACTATTTGTACTTTATAATCGTGATGTAGAAGTTTCAAGAGAGCTCACCAGAAACTAATACATTAACAACTGCAAATATTCAGACATTTTCTCTATGTAAAGTTAAATAACTGTTACATTAAAATACCAGAGAAGGCCGAGCCGAGGTGAACAAATCATAAATAATTTGTGGTATAAAGTAATTTTCAACGGTACCATGTTTTTAAATTACTAGTGTAAGAGTTCATGCCTTAGTATACGATAAAAGTATGAAATGGAAGTGACGACTAAAGTAACTACACTAAAAACTAAAGTGACTACATTTATAATGAACATATAAAGGATAGTTTTTAATATTTAGTAATAAATGAAAATATATTATAATGTGCAATTACAACGTCTAGCAAAAAAATTACAACTGAAGTAGGTTTACGTTAATTTACCACGAAATGCCTTTTGTTTTAGAAGATTTTCTAACGATACTTCCAAGTCAAGGATACGCAACTTTTTCTCTTTTATTTCACGTTCTAACGGAGCTATCTAAAGAAACAATTTAAAATAGTTCATTAATTCTAACAGCTGTAATTTTTTTATCTATGGTGATAAACTATATAGTCTTGGTTAAATTGTCTCCATTGTGGTTTCATACCGAGGTCATGTTTGACATTAAGAAGTTTTAACTCTTCGTTTTCCATGTCTTCAATTTGAGTTTTTAATTCACGTATTGTACGTTCTTTTGGCTCTATCTACATGTCAAAAATATCAGTGACCATTCATTGACAATAGAGATTAGAGAAATAAACAAAAACCAATTAACTTACCTGATTTTTGAGTTCTGTGATTTTGAAGTTTAATACGAATTTGTACTTTTCCAATTCTTGTTTTTTGCGTTTTAACTCGTAAATCCTTTTTTCTTTATCTTGAATTGTATTGTCCCTTTCGGATATTTCTTTCTTTAAATCGGCCACATCTCTTTCCAAGGTTGATATAACTTTTTGAAACTGCTTATGTTCAGCTTTAAAATAAATAATTTTTATTTTTATTCTTTGTGTGATATATAATATTTTAAATAACATTGCCTTTATACGATACCTTTGAGTTGCAAAACTTGATGTTTAAATTCGTCGATTTCTTTGTGTGCTGAAATGAGTTTTTTCTTCATGAGTCCAGTCTCGCCTTTAAGCCGCACGTTTGCATCTTTCTCTTCTTTAAGTTGCACTTCGTATGCAGTTCTTATTTCAATGATTTCCCGATCAGCATCCTCTTCAATCGACGATTTGATTGTTTCATGTTCCTTTTTCTCCATATCAGCTTGTTCTTGCAGCTAGAACGTGGTTTAAGGTTAAACAAGGGAATCAAGTAGAAAAATAGTAGGTAGTTTATTTTATGAAATTACCTCTTGAAGAAGCAAGTCTTTTTCTTCAAGTTTAACTTCGAACATATGATTTAGTTCGCGTAAAGCTTGGCGTTTACTTTCAGCCAAATCTTCAAGCCTTTGCTCGTAATCTTTTCTCATTCTCGCCGTTTTATCTTCTAAGCTCTGCAATATGATCAATGTATTTTTAATTTCAGTTTAGTTAAAAGTTGTAATCACTACATAGTATAAAACAAAGTCGCTTTTTCTGTCATGTGTCATGTTGTATGTCCCTATGAACGCTCAAATCTTTAAAACTACGCAACGGATTTTGATGCGGTTTTTTTTAATAGATAGAGTAACTCATGAGGAAGGTTTTTATGTATAATATCATCCATTAAACCCGTGCGAAGCCGGGGCGGGTTCATAATAAAAGTAAACCGTACTTGGTATCTATCATATTCGCTAATAAGTCTGATGTTGAAATCTGCTTCTAAGGCTTGCAGCGTTCTTTCATGTCCGGATCTCAGCTTCGCAATATCTTGTTGTATCATACCAATCTCGTGTGTATGTTCATTTTCCATTTGCTAAAATATAAAATAAATATAAATCAGTAAGGTGTCTTAGTTACTACCTAAATATGTTTTAGGAAATAAAAAAACCTCATTTTTCTCTTTAAGTTCTTCAATTGCGGCGCAATAGCCTTCGTGCACTTCTTTTAGCTTCTCGGCTTGGGTTGCTTCAGCTTGTCGCAATTGATAAGTATGTTCTGTTTCTAGTTCACTCATACGAGTACTGAGCAACTGTAAAAGAAATTTATATGTAAAATGGTTAATTATTTCATTTGTATTTAGTAGTATACTATATACTGACATTAATGTTGTTTATCTTCTCTTGCAAATCTTTTTTACTAATGAGAATTTCTTTAGAGTACGCAAAATCTTTATCCAAAGCTATCGCTCTCCCATCCGCGTTTGTCAATCGCCATACACAAATCGAAGAATCTTCTGCGACTGAAACTAACGTCTGATCATCATACGCCAACGCGATACTAGATATTTTCTTATTGTGCATGTGAAATTCATTGAATATAGCTTTGTCCAAAAGCGGCAATTGCACCGCTGTCACACCACCAGATCCGCCAGTGATGAACAACATTAAGTCAGAACGGGACAGCACAATCGTATCCAGTCCACATCCAATAAGACCTAGGTTTCTTCTTATGGTGTTAGCGCCAATTTCTTTTATTTCACCATCACTCCCAACACCGTAAGTTGTTTTACCGTTACTAAAATAATAATAAACTTTATATTATACATATACTGACAATAATGAAATTAAAATTACTTTATACTCTCATTTACCTGTTAACAGCGCAGGCGCTAAATTGGTTAGTTTTCAAAATAACTTCTCCGACTCGTTGTCCTGATGACATATTCCATTCATATACAGCTCCCTCAGACCCACATGAAACCAACGTTAAATCATTTGCAGACCATGCTAAGCATGTTATCTAGAAAAACATTATAGGAGAAAATAAATAAGAGAAAATTATAATAATCGAAACTGATATAAAGCGATACTTACCTTTCCATTATGCCCTTTCAAATTGTACACATTTTGAAAAGAAATGGATGAAAAGACTTGGATTATCTGTCCATTTACAGCTGCAAACATATGTCCATTGGTGCTGAATCTCGCACGCTTACAATTGCGTATTGGAAATTCTCGCATCACTTCAAAGTCATCAATGAGCACTACCATGAATCTAAGCTTATCGGAGAATCCCACTATCGCGAATAGCCCTGAAAATTTGTGACTGTATTAATAAAATAAAAAAGTATAAGAATCCATCCCTTTCTACGTTATCTATGGATGTTTCGTCGTTTTTGTATTATCTTTAATTGTAATTGCAGAAAGGTTAAATTGTAGTGAAGTCATCGGTCACACTCTTCTTCTTCAGAAAAACTTGTATATGGTAGTCAAACCAATGAAATAATTTATTAAGATTTAAAGAAACGTCCGTAATTACCAGAGGGGTGTAATGATACGCAATGAATCTCCTCCTGGTACAGTTTTATGAGCTCCACGTCGTCTGTCATGTAATTCCATATCCTGATACTCTTGTCCTGTTCACCAGACGTCATAAATATTGGCTTCCACGCGCACATAGACAGGGAATTAATACTTCCGTAATGCATAGCCGGCCCGAGCTCGGTAAACGCAATTTCTGGATTCTGAACACAATAAAAATTAATTTGCATTTCCTTGTGCAGGTTATGTATGATGTAGTAATTTTATATCATAAATGTTTCATACTAATGTACCTATTGAATTTATAGACACGTGAAAATCAATTTAAAGTATAAACAAAATTAGATACTGAGTCATATTAAATGCCAGTTAAATAGAACGATGGATAATATTTTTCTCAGTTGTATTTGCAGTATATGAAAATATCTGGTTAATGTTTCTACATGCAGTTTAATATACTACGTAGGTCTTAATCGCAGTTTTAAATAAAGCATATCAGTCGTTCTCGCTCTGTAATTCTGCATATTTTATTACGTAACAAATAATGCGACCTTACTTGCAACATGTGCTGTCCGAATAATTTAACATAATATAATTGTATTCTCAGCGTTGTTATTAATAGCGTTTCTTGGTTAGGGTCTATTGCTATGTGCTGAATGGCATCGAGTGGAGACCATAGAGGATGTTCGCGGGTATGTCTAAAATGCAAGATTTAATTGTCACTTTAAAATTTCTGGTAATATTTTTTTCAAAAGTAAGCGATAAAAGCAGAGATAGAGTGGATCTTCACAACTAACATATTGTGCTAATACGATTCTCTTACGAAATAGACTGTAAAACTGCTTCATTGTAACCGGTTTATTTCAGTATCAATCTACAACTACATTTTATTAGTAATAAAAATTCCTTAAAATATTCAAGATATGCTTACTTATAGGAATTCCTGGATATACGGAACAGATTTCGTTTTCTCCAATGATGAGGTGTTTCCTTTTCGAACATATGCACGTAGCCTGGCCCGCATGCGTACGCAAAGCCTATAAAGTATAACGTATGATAATTTAATGATCACATTAAGAAAGTACTCAGAGGTGTGCTTTTTTAATAATCTATATTTGTGTGTGTGTGTTTTAGTCAACAAACATTATTAAAGTAAGCTTATATTTTTAGAAAGAAATAAAATATACCTTTAGGGAAATTAATAAAACAAGTAACAGGATGATTCTCAGTCTCGCTAGAGCCGGGTTCGCTGCTACTGTCAGGCTTTGTGGATACACTCGTCTTATCACCCTCATCTGCTCTGTAACATAGCAATAATATCTTATTTTATGGTCGTTGGTAAATATCATGATAATTTAAAATACGGTTGAAGGACATAATAGTAGGTTTTATGTTTGTCTTATTAATTCACATATTTGAATAAATTATCCGCTAATGGAAATTCATGTAAAAAGCATTAATATGTAATATAGAAAAATTATCACGCACTCTGTTTCTAATCAATTACGTTAAAAAGTTCTCGATAATTTGCGTAAAATATAATGTTATTACTGCGTAATCATAAGGCAGTTTTATCAAAATAATCTTGTAATTGTAATGGTATTTTTTTCCTTACTCGGCTTCAACTTTCTTAAGAGACATTTCCGTAACTTCAGTCGCGCGGAAGATACAGTTTTGCCTCAATTCGCCGTTCTCCACTACCATAATAGTCCCGTTGTCTGTCCCGAACATTATGCGATCCGGCGTTATCCACATGCAGCTCGTTATGTTTATCTGTGAAATAAAACCATTGTCTTGCTTCATACAGGTGCACATTATACAATTGGAAATAGAACAGAGGTGTGAACCGATCTATCCATTTATGTTAGCTTTTATGAGTGACGTACAAATCAAATTAGATATCTTACGTTAAAGATAAAACATCCTGGACCTGTTAATATTCTTTTGGTTAAAACTTATAGTTGATGTGAAAATAAAACACTGATTAAACTTCAAACTTTCTATAAATCATAATAATTATAAACAAAGTCAAGATAGTGTAATGAATTGAAAACTTCTCACATTCTCTGCTTTACACCATCCCCATTGTCGCCAAACTGTTTCGGAAACATTCATGATGCGAAATGTGTAAGGTCCAGTTATAACTACTAGGGTAGCATCTGCAGGATTGCATTGTACCTATTATAAAGGAAATTTATAAGGCAATATATTTTAATTTGTTAATCACAAGATAATTGTACTATTGCAGTAATACTTACGCTTTCTACAATACCTTGACCGCTGGGGTTTTGCGCTTTAGCATGACTTTCCACCTTACCTTTATCCCAGTTATAATAATACAAATACCAGTCTGGCTCCCCGGTTATGGCGACAAGGTATTTAGAATCAAACGTAAATTGGACACACGCAAATTCTCTAGCTGTAGAATTTTCAAACGGCACGGTCAAAATCTTTCGTCGTTTGTACGTTGTTAAATCGTATATTGTTATGTAGGGTTTCTGACCCTCCTCAGCTATTTCATTCAGAGCAAGCCACCGCCTAAAATTTGAAAACCATTTATACAAAGGCAATGAAGTAAAAGTTTCCTTAAGTGCGAATTTGCTAAATGCCTTTGGCAGGAAACATTTTTATCCAAGGCCCATTCAATTTAAATTCTCAAACAAAGAAAGGCACCGATATCTATCTGTTCCAGGCGAATACTCAAAATACAAAAAAAGAAACAAAATTATCATTATAATTATCCCTTCTGCCAACAGGGCTCCATAACGTGCAGCAGTTACTACAGTGAGAAATCACGTACCTACTCGATTAATAGATATATTTTGATAAATGCGGAGTACCTGTTTGGTGCTAATACAAGAGACTTAATTGGTTTGTGTTTATCCTGAAGTCTAATAAATTTCTGCTTCTTTTGTAGGTGATTGTGTATAACAATTACTCCACCTGCTGGGTAAATGATCTCCGAATCTGTTAAGTAATGCGCATTGTACCTGCACATACATTTTTTTTATTTTAAAATGAAATAAAAAATATTTAAAGTATATTCATTTTTAAAATCTTACTGAATGTCTGTGCGAAGGCCATAAAAAATTCTTGCGGAAATATTTGGCGGGGTGTTGACGGCCATGATTTTTTTACAAATAATATTAAAATAATATTGAGTAAAAAATGATCTTCACTATATAACGTCTGCAACAAAGGTCTGCAAGAACCTTTGGCAAGAACTATTTGTTTATATCGTTACCACGGTAACTTTCAGAACTGGCAAAATTGATTTAAAAGTAGGTTAAGCAAAGAGGTCAAGTTTCCACAATATTATCTATTTAAGTATTTATACTAACAATAGGAACCGAAAGAATAAGATGAAAAATTAACGTACTAAAAAAAATCGCATGTTTTTTTAGTACGTTTTTTGTATAGCAAAGTATGAACACTTTGATTTAAAAAATATTTACTGAACAAAATCATTAAATAACCTAATAAACCTACGTTGATCTTTGTCACACGAATATGAACACAAACATGTTGTATGTTACGACATTCTGAGATCAATTATGAGATCTTAGTTTACATTGCAATATTTTTGTAATAATTATTAAGAATTATACATAAAAATGTATAGTTGAAGCAAAATGCGCATCATTTATTCAGTATACGCCATTTAACTCGAGTGTATATGATTGGTGCTCAATGTCACTGTGGTAGAGCATCCTATTTGCAATTTCCGAGGTAAGTCGCAGCTTCCTTTTGTCGCACACGCTCACGTCTTCTTATAAAATCACCTGGCATGTCTTAACCTTTGAAATACAATTTTGTGTTTTGCAAATAGATATATTAGTGTCTAGCTTTTACTCTCAATTTACTTTCCATTTACGTAAACAAGAGATATCTTCGGACAGATATTTTTCAGGTCTGAAATGTGTACATAAATTATCCAAATCGGTACGTTGGTTTAAGATCAGACAGACTAGCTGATATATGATCATAGGATCAAATCAACACCTATATATGACTTTTAAAGGAGGTACTAAAAGCCGTTTAACGGTCTTCTCAAATGACAAAAATGTTTGGTGGGTAGCCAGATATGTACGAGATATTATAGTGCAAAAGTACGTGCGCAAACACAGGTGCACTCTCTATTCCTTCACTCTCATACTCCGATGGAACCGGATATAGATTATGCACAAGACCGACGGCTTTACGTGTTCTTAAAGGCATGGGGGTAATTTCAACACTGCTAACTCCCAGACTCACCGGTATTCGAACCTGAGAACCTTCGATCTTTTCTTACAGATGCAACCACTAGATCAACGACGCAGCTAGTCTCTTTAAAATAATTAGGGCCATGCCAATTAGTTACGCGGTCCGTAATCGATGAATAATTTGTACAGGCGAGAATCTAGACTTTGGCATCGATGCCCCAGTTTTACTAATAACTTTTGTTTGTACAGCCTTTCTAAAGCACTTTCATATTTAGTTTCGGTTAAGAAAAATAAATGTAAACAAATAATGATTAGTAATTGCTACATTGCATGTCACCCTAACTGCAGGTTGAATGCTGTAACAAACTTTTTTTTACGAAAATTATTATAGTTTATATTCCAGTTTATATTACTCTTGGATACATCAATTCTCCTAATGTACAAGAAGCATTTAAAATTTTAATTAAGTATCTGCTAGTTTTTTTTATCCATTTGAAATTATAATTTAGACTATGTAGAGTTTTCAGTAGACCTGCGGAAATTATAAAATATGTAAAGTTAGAATACTTTTACAGTTATATCCTATACTAATATTATAAATGCGAAAGATTGTTTGTTTGTTGTTTGTGGATGTATATGTGTTTGTTACTGTTTTACGCAAAAACTACTGAGCCGATTATGATGAAAGGGTTCAAAAAGCGTAAAAAAGAGCGGCGTGTCTGTTTGTAAAGCTAGAGTAATGGGGTCTTTAATATTTTAGATGTAAGACTTTTGTTTTTCTTATTATTATCATTATTTTTATAAGGTTATAGATATAAGATTTGAAGTGATTTAACAGTTTCTTAGTTACTTAAGATTACGATTTTTTTTTTGAAATATAGTGTTAGAGGTCGAGGTAAAGCGGATGCTTATATTCTTTAATGTTTTTTACTCAAGCAATGAATTTGTAATTGTGAGAATATATTATTAAATATATAAAGGAACAATTATTTATATTATATCTTTAGAAATAAGGAAAATGTAAAACTATCTGCTTCGGTATACCTTAATTAATAGGTACCAGTAAATAGATAAGAGATTATTTATACTTGTCCTTTGTTTAACTTAAGTAGTTAGGTTCAATAAATCAGTACTTTACGTAAGTAGGTACTGAGACATCAATTTATACTGTTTCTGTATATACACAATATATCTAGGTAGGGTATGTATTGATAACATTCATTAAACCGGTGACCCAGTCAATGAAATTGCGATATGAAGCGCAATTAATAGCTCAATGCAATGACTTCTGAGTTCTGCACTCAGCCGACAGCCAACAGTGCCCTGACACTTAGGACTCCTATTTAGACCTCAAATAAATTGTCGCCTTGTTACACCGACCGGCAGAGGTCACTGGCCTGTTTATTCATTTCGTTTCTTGAATAATATAATAATAGCACATGTATTCTCATAATACGTATTATTCCATTGAAATGAGTGTTCCGTTGATTGTAATAATGAGTGCATCACAGAACAATGTCTTTGAAAGAGCTAATTGAACGAACAAAAACAAAGAGTGACTAAGGTGTTTTATTTACTGGCCTTGAGATGAAAATTACTTTCACGTCATATCTGCTCTTATTTGTCTTCTTATTATCAGCCCATTTAATCCTACAATTTTAGTCTGATTGATTTTTAAACACTAATTCGGGAAAAGTGTGTTACAGACAACTCAATTTTTATCAAGGTTTTTCAAAAGATGTATGTATGTGCTCGTGACGTCTATGCAAACATTTGTAACCAAGATAAACTTTACGGCGCGATTCGGTGCTTTAAAATAGATTCTGTCATCACATACCTATCCATGACACAACCACTGACTTTGTAAAAGCAAATCGATCCTCGTTATTGTAGTGGCTACGCCGTCTTTTCAGTACCGCGCTTATAAAATATTCCATACTTTACTTACTTTTTCATAGTATAAAAATGTACAGTTTACTATAGAGCATTTTTAAGAACAATATTAATTTTGTTGCATTTTTTTTTTGAAGAAGTGTAGATGCCCTTTCTCATCTTATTATTATATTTTAAATTAGGAACTCTTGATGGAGTTTTATAGAATATTCGTTTAAATAATTATATTTTTTATAATAAAAAGCTTTTTGAATGCAGGTGTCCATTTCCAAATACAAAATGAGCATATTATATATTGTTAAGTATTGAGAATATGTACCATTTGTTATTACAGAACTTAAATTGCAAAGTAGGTTATATAACTGCAGGTTTAGGTATATATTATTCCACCTTTGGCTCGACCTTTGCCTTTTGGAAGGTGACGTTTGTTGGTAGTTTAGATACCTACTAGCCGTTTACGGCTGACGTCATAAAAATCGTGAATTAACAACATCGGTGGCAAACTGCAAACATACATCGACTCTGTTTACACAATACCTGCCGTATAACCTAATTTCTCCTTAGTTTTGTGGTTAGTTAACGCGTCTATAATAAAAAATTAATAGCAATGCAATAAGAAATCGTGTTCTTAATGGCTTTGTGCAGTTACATTTATTACAAGTGATTAGTTATATCGTAATTTTAATAACGTTAAATGATTCGCTTTTACGAATGGGTTTTCAAACGCATTATAATTGTGCATACTGCAGCGGTGACCGAGTGTACGGCTAGGTGAATGATACGATAGCGGTGCGATATGCAGCGAGGATGGCCTGCGACCACGAGCCTCGATGCTGAATCGCTGACAGTGCCGACTGCCGACTGCCGACTGCCGCGTGCTTACTAATAGCAGTGCGCCTCCGACCGCGACGTTGAACGCCACGACGACGCTGTAAATTGATCTTATTTTCTACCGCGAAAACAAACTCACGCAATTATCTTACAGCGATAACACGATAGAACGCGCTATCAGCCTGTGATATCTAGCCAGTGTGATAAGCGATAAAAAGCGAAGTGGTCGACGCCTGTTTTCTGTGTTTCCTATTATGTAAAAGTTTTATAGTGGCTGCAGGAGAAAATATGACTACCATGGCAGCCCCGCGAAAGACAATCTCCGTCCACGACTACCCGGAGCATTTGAATCCCTTCCGAGAAGAAGATAATCACAATAAGATTCGGTTTTGGACCATCGGCCGCAAGAGCAGATCTAATAGCATCAGCTTTACTGGAATTAAGGAATTAAAAAATTCATGGTAAGTCTAGAAGAATTAAGGCTGAGCATTTCGAAATATTTAGCTATAATGTGAAAACATAGCGGCAAATTACAGGAGACTAGCATGTTTATAAGCTGAAACTATAGTCTATAGGGTATGAACGTAATGAAAATTATATCTAAAATCAATATTTAAGTTATCCGATATTCAAAGTTGCTCAAACGAGACTATTCTGTTGAGGAAAACTTTTGCGGTTAACTCTACATAAGTGTAGAACGTAACCACAACTGGTGTTGCTTCTAGATATTTAACTATTGTTCGTTGTTTGTTAAGCAACATTAACATTTCATTCTTCTGCGCGTATGATTTTATATCCGGTTATTAATAACTGCAGCCAATGCGTCATCTATCTTTACAGTTTAATGTTCAGCCTTGAACATTAACTAATTTCAGATGGAGTAAAACTCTGTTACAATATTGATTTTATATCTTTCCGTAGGTAGTGTGACGTATTGTTGTAGATATGGGCAAGACACGATTGTCGAATTACCTCTCATTAACATTGAAATAACTGTAATCTTTGGAATAAATTTACAGTATGAAGTAAGGCATAAAAACTCCATTTAAGTTATCTTAATTCTTATTAACATACTTTAAATTTGTATCAATCGATACGGGATAACAGTACTCGTTAAAACCTACATTCTATTTCATCTGAGGGTGATAAAGTAATCCTATCAAAATCACAAATTGATCACCTCATCAAGTCTCTTTCTTGGCTATAACTATCTGAGTGTAAATAATAAAGTTAATGACGAATGCATCATATTATCTGCTATCTGCTTTTGAAGTGTTTATTCCATTATAATTTATAAACGTATTTGAAAAACAGTATGTGGGCAGAATTTAACATCAAAATATGATTCATTGTAGAATGACGAAGCTAAAGTGTCATATAATTATCACAAGTAAAACAACTGTGACAGATTTATATGATGACTTTAATTGACATTTACCTATTTCTTTAACTTCATCTTGCTCTATAGCCACCCTACAGGAGTAAGCTAGACATTGTGGCATTGCGTCCAGCTCGGTCGGAGATGTATAGAACAGGTGCCAAGATGAATAAAGTTTGAGAATACACTATTTATTTAAGGTTATTAATGTTTTATATTTCTTAAAAGTTTATTGTAAAAAATATAACACATTTATTCAGAAAATCGAATTCGAGCAGAACATGGCTATTTTGAATCTTAATAACTTTCCATCATAATTTTACATTCGATTAGGCGGGCATTTGACCATCGTATCACCTGATGAAGTGATAACGCTCATACCTGCTTCATAAGTGCCTATTCACATTTGCTTTAAATAAGCCCAGATTACGCTGATTATGACTTTACAGAGTTAGTTTCCATTGCGAATTTTAACTCCTCCTATGCTCCTGAATATTATCGCTATTAGTTACACTTATGCACAGATTAAATATAATAAAAAAAGATAACAGCAGATGTAAAATGCGAAGTAAGTACCTTGAACTAATTTCGATTATTAAAGAAACCGGGAATGTAGAGCCAGCCAGTAATTCGTATGCACATCAGAGTATCCGTCACTAACAATATCTAGGAATGCTAGGTTTTTGTATTAAAATTCATGCATGCTTTGAATAAGTTAAGTGTTTATACAATTATTTATAGCGTTGATGTCATTTTATTACACACTGTAAACTAAGGAGTACCGAGATATCTGGTGTGTACTTTTGCATACATGTCCAATTTTAACGTAGGAGGTTTATTTACTGAGATACGTAACTATAATCTTTTTATTTTTTACACTTTTATGGTTATGAATCAATTTTATACGCGCGTAAAGCATAATGGTTCTTTTGGTATTATATAAAGCAAGCTAATTATTACTGTTGTATAATCCACTATACCCTCTTTTGTAATTAATAATTTATAAAAAACATAAGTAAGATATACGTGGTCATCTGCATGTGTTCTGGGTCCTGGCCAATAATGATTTTGCTTTGAACCAACGGTATACTATAATTCGGTCACTAGTATAAATAATTACTGAACATGCAAATAGTATTTTTTTTAAATAAACTAAATAATTTTTATAGTAGGTCGAAATATCCATACCAGACATATTTTGAAGTTTAAGTAATCAATAAGTCCACTTGAATGCAATATTCTGGTGTTATCTATATTTATTCAAGTAATGTTAATGATTTTAGCAGAAGTAACGAAACCAATTGCAAGATATACATAAATCAATTTGTTAGTGATTTATTTACATACTTATTTTTTATACCAACCATTTGATTATTGTATTGAGTGAGGTTTTCCTTCAAGGGCATTAACCTTTTAGGTACCTTTCGTTGCATGCGACGAAAATCCTGATAAGTGCCTTAGTTAAAACGAATAAAAACCTTTTTTTTTTTGTTCCGAATACAGGTTCATTCGTATACAGATTTCTTTGCACCTGATAATTTGTTCTAACCGTTATTATTTACAGTTGTAGCCTTCACATTGATTCAGATATCTTGTTACTTCAATTTATTGTCGTTAATGAACTGTGGCCACCGTTATTTGATATACCATAAACGTTCCTATAATGTAAATATATTGCATTCGCAATTAGTATATTTCACACTTCAACACTGCGCTGCAGTATATAGATTTATAGCGATAGAACTTAGAAGCATGCAATACAACAGATACTCTGATTCAAGAACTGAGCAAGATTGACCTCAATAAAAATTTGATGGGAACGACATTATTATCTGTGCGGAACTCCCTGGGACACGTACCTTCACACAAACGCCTAATTACAAGATGCTCTCGGTTTTGAAGTCAAAAATATTTAGTCGTATTTCGTATAACACTTTACAGGACGAGGACAGACTTAAAACAATGACTGTTCAAGTGTGTCAATTGATGTATAAATTTCGTATCTCTAAGTAACCCACGCTAATGCAATAGCACATAAATAAAAGATTTTATTTCCAAATATGTATACGTATATCGCTTAAGTTTATCCAAGTGACTCGCAATATAAAATCACGTATTGTTATAACAACTTAAGATTTATCAGCTGCGTTTTGATCTAAGGCCGAAAGTGCGAGGTCCTTGATCCTAATATAACTGTATTGCAGTTAGTTGCAATTGTTCGACTACTACTAAATACTACTATAAACTAAATTGGCACATATTTTTAATTTTGAACTATATTTTTGTTCTTTTCCGACTTATTCTTCATCGCTAAGACCAGCTACAGAGGCTTCAGAGCTTGCCATATGAAGGAGGTACTAAAGACGGAAGATTCTGTGATAGCGTGTTTAGAATCACATGATTCTGAAGTTTATTGTTCTAGGCCGAAAAGTGAAAACCCTCATAGGTAAAAAAATAAAAGTTCATTTCAATTTCTCTCTTATATTGATGGCCAGAAGAGGTCGGGTCTAGTTGTAGAATTTTACAAATAAATACCTAAATACAAATGAGAATATGTTATAACTTTTTACCTGTAAATCGGCTCCCTTTTTGGTTAGAAATAATATGGGAATGCTGGCAAAATATTTTTAAATTGCAATTTTCAAAAGTTTACTCAATGAATCATTTAAATGCCTCACTAATTTACCTGTATTGAAAAGTGGGTCACTGTTTGGTTAGAGCTGCTTCAGGCATTAATTATCACTAGATGCGAAGGCCCTAACCTCGAGAGAGGAATTTTCTAGGATACGATTTTTTCTAATCGATAATATATTGTATTATATAAGGAAACGTTTAGTTCCTAAACAGTCAACATGGTTGAGAGTGTTGCACAATATAATTGCTTCTTGATTGTTTATCCCTAAACGTGTTAATGGTACTCAATAGGTAAAGGCTAATTATCCACATTATTTAATTATTTTTGATAACAAAAGATCCTCCATTGATAAACTTAGAAGTAAAAAAAACTGTACTAATAAATAGAGCAATCGTAAGTTAGTTTTCTTACGTTTTAGAGAAATAACAAATTACGTCACCATAATTATTATGTGATGTACAAGATACGAGTCTCGTATGGACCATTCGAGTACTGACTCCTAAAGTAATTTTTCTTACACCTGTTGTGGCGATTTATTCGTTATTTAGTTTAGCCCATGTGACACAGACTTAAGTTTATACGAACAAAAACAATGCAAATTAATTATTTATTGAAAATAAATATAGGTCACCTAAATACATATTTAAACCCTTTTTAATTTGAAAAAAGGAAAAAGAATACAGTACCTAAATATAACAACATACTAACATCAGTCTTTTGTTTAGTGGCGTGAGTGTTTTTAAAATGTGAACACACTAATTACTTGAATAAAGAATTATGCCCTAACATTATCGTACATGTTTTTGTTGCAAGTTGGTTTGAAGGGTAATACCGCAACCCCAAGAGGTCAAAGCTGGTTTATCAAACAACCTTGTCAATATATAGTTGTTTTGCTTTAAAATAATTAATGTGGATAATAAAGATTCATGTTCTTTAATATTTTCTTTGTACGGCACACGAAAACAAAGAGTACATGAGTCACAAGATGGTTAGTGAAAACGATAAGCATATCTAATCCAAAAAGATTTCTTGCCATATGTCTATGTTTTCTTTAATACAAAACTTTAAAACATTTGAACAAAGAACTTACATAATTTACTTTAATTTCAAAAATCATTTTCTGTAACAGAATATAAGTTAAGACATATCTATCAATAGTTAGTCGTATCTATTGATTTCATGCGTAATTAGACACAAAACTAACTACTCACATAATACATAGCAACTAGTAGATATTGAGAAATCGATCTGAATCTGTTTACAGTCTTTCAAATAGGTCATCAAATCCAATGTCGAATGCATGCGTATTTGCACTTAAATACGATAATTATGTCATTTGAGGACACATGTGATGATGTTATCTTCACACGTGATTCACAGTGTTTAAAAAATATAAAATCTTACAAATTCTTTAGCGTACCGATATTACCTAAGAGTAGTGTTTCTTTTACGTTATGGATTATTAAAGATGGTGAGGTCAATGAAAAACTTATCAATATAAAATATGTACAAATTTAAATTCAAATTGATTTTAGTTAAGCGAAATTAAGTACTAATAAAGAAGAGCAGGAGAAAATTATATCGATCCATTCACCTTATCATCTTCATTAAGAAAAAAAGTAAAGAAATATTAAAGATGTAAATGTTTCCTGTACCTCTAAATGAGTGTACTTAAAAGATAAGATAAACCTACATAATAATTATTATTCATAACTTAAAGAAATTTATAAGAAAACTGAGTAAAACACGTCCCTTGTTTCAAGCATTGCATGCATTCATACACGCAATCAAATTCGTCACGGACATACTTACCGACTATATAAAATATATAGTTCATATCTATAATCATCATACGTCAAATATGCGGATTTCATGAACTTTTATTGAATTTAGGAGTTGGAATTAAATTTAGAAATATGTGTAACATATATAGGTATGCAATATATACCTACTATTATTTCAGTGAAATGTTCAAAATTAAATATGTAATGAATATTCATGGGAGAAGCCTCTGGCAACCGAAACACAGTGTTTACTAGTTCGAAAGTCCATCGAACATTATAACTTGTGGACAATTATTTTATGTCCAAATGAACTCTCTTAATTTAGAATTCCGAATTGAATTAATTTATGCCAGTTCTAGTCTAGAAAATGTAAGAGTCAATAGAATTGTACATGTTTTAGCTTCTGTTCTACTGTATTTTTTTTTGTAAGAATGTAATGCAATCATTTTCCTATAAAACCGATTATCTACTCAAAGATTGCTGATCAATGCTATGTGATCGTCGGTTGATCCGCCTCGGTACCGTGTGACCGCTCAAGTGGATCGAGTGCACTAAACTTACATTACTTTTGTCAGCTACGCCTACAGACATCCGCGTGCCGACCTGTGGGATTTTCTTTCTTGACAATGAGGAACGATCAGGCCAATAAAACGTAATTTGCTTTTAAAGAGTTATTTTATTTAAACGTCTCTATTGAAGCAAATGCTTGCAGTTGCTTGTTTGGACGATTATTAAAATTGCGATTCAATTCTTCAATATTTTTATACAAATATGACACATTTTAAATCCATATATCGGCTACTATTTCTTGAAGGTGCAAATCTTTTGCATATAATTAAAAAGAAATGTTTTTATTTCAGGTCCCTGAGATCATTTATGAAAAAGGGTAAAAAAGAAAAAGGGGAACAAGTATCCACATCCACTCCATATGCGAAGACCAGTAATCATGTCAACGGCGACAGCAGTCCAATCGTCTTTAGGCGAGCTATGCAATGTAAGATTAATTTTTATTTAAATCATTATTAATTCATAAATAATTGATAGGTAAATAAAGGGCATTTGTATTTTATACCAACTTTCTTTGCCGAAACAAAGCTGACCTCAATCACAGATAATATAATACTATACTAGTACCTCAATATATTTTTCATCTTAGAAATATGATAAAAAACGAAAGAAATAAATGATTTAGTTAACTATACTTGGAAGAGTTAGGGTGATATCGGTTTCGAATGAGACTTCGAAGACCGGAGCGCCTTGATAGTAAAAAGGCGAGTAATAAGGAGCATTATCACTAATTGAAAGATTGCTGAAAGCTTCCGTGCCGAGCCCATCGTGACCTATATTTTTATGGTGTTTCAGACTCGTCGATGTCCAGAAGCACAGTCGGTTCACCGGAACGGACGGACCGCTACGTGTATGGAGGATCGGTCACGCCATTGCCTCGGTCGCGGTTCCAAGAGCGTTTACGTAGCTCCACGCAGGATATTAATAATTCACCTAGGTAAGGCATTGCTTACTGTATAACAGGGTTTTAAAAAAATCGGCATAATTAATTTGCAAACGAATTTTAGACTAAGAGTTCCTTATATTACTAGGTATCTATTAATCGTAAAGGTTTTACTCAGAATAAAATAATATTTGTTGTAGCGCGACGCCACGCATGGCACGCAGTGATATAATGGGATCTAGATTGAGCGTAGCCAGCACAAATCCATTTGATGAGCCGCCGATTCCACCTGTACGTGCATCACGGCGAAAAAAGAACAGAGCCCCGCCACCTCCTTCGGCAGATTCCAGCGCCATTACTGACGACTCGGTAAATATTTTACTGTCCTTTGTAAATAAGCATTCGATATCTATTGGATATTAAATCATAAAAATATTTGAAATACAATTAATCTTTGAAAAAATTAGGTCACCGATTATTACAAGTAATTACAATTTTTCTAAGAATTGAATTAATGAAATAATAATACTTTACGTGTATTAACATTTCCAGGTAAATACAAGCGTTGAATCTGAACTGCGAGTTACAGAAAAAGACAATAAACCAACAGAGGAGGATTTAGATGAAATGAACCTTAAAGTAGAACTATGCATAGTTGAAGATGAAGACAAGAAGACCAACGATAACGAAACGGAGTCCTCCATTAACAACAACTCTGATACTATAGCAAAAGACGAAAAAACTGAAGATACATGTACGTCCGACATCAATCTAAATAGACA
This sequence comes from Phoebis sennae, assembly GCA_001586405.1. NCBI lineage: Eukaryota > Metazoa > Arthropoda > Insecta > Lepidoptera > Pieridae > Phoebis > Phoebis sennae. The sequence goes on along the minus strand of LQNK01000439.1, from coordinate 179,120 downwards.
TATAGACCAAGACAACAACAAAAATGACCTTGCAAATGAATCGCGATTAGTAACGAGTGCAGAATCCGAAGACGATATTCTCAATAAAGTTTCGTTTTCAAAAGTGAACATATCCAAATATCGACGAAATTCTAGTGTAAACGAGGACGACATCAGGTTACGCCGAGGAAATTTAGAAGATTATAGTCTTTCGAATAAAAGGTGCAAGAGCTTAACAAATACTGTGGACGGAAACTATACAGTGTATGATATCAATTTAAATGACAGTAATAATATCGATGAAAACAGCAACGAAGAACCACAAAAAGTTATCTGTAAAGTTTATGAAGAAAGGAAACAAAGCATTGACAATTCTGTATCTAGTACAGAAAAGGAGTTCTTGGAAATAGACAAAGCCACGAGGGAACTGGAAAGAGAAATTAGTAAATTGAATTCCGCCCTTAATGAGGACGATTTGTCGCTGAATGAAGGTAGACTTTCTGTGTCTGACATCAAACGTAAATTTGATAGAAACGACATGTCTTCACCAAATCCTATACCAAAGCCCAGGCGAAGTCATTACGGTGGATCTAGTTCACCAATCAACAGCAACACTGATACATAACTAGACGGATACTGATGATAATTCCATTCAAAATTATGCTTAATATTTATCATTCTGTAATGTTGGATCTCAGACTTCAGATTATCTAAATCTAAAGTGTAATATTTTTTTAAATAATTTCTGCTGTATCTTTTGCATAATATGTATGTGTACTACCTATTTTTGTAGTTTCATCTTACAACGTAATAATGATGAAACATGTTGTCATATCAGATTTATCTGAAGATTATATTTATACAAGATGCACACAGGATTCCATCTAATACGTTATTGGAAATATATAACGATAAAGTTTTTTGTTCTGTTGGTACTGTCGTAAATAGTACCTACAACCTGTCGTAAACTACAAACTTAAAATTTTAATCCATTTTTGATAATTAATATATATCTGCCATCTAATTGGCAAATGTTATTTATTTTAAGAATATAATTAATGCATAATTAGAAAAGAAAACCGCTATGCCATTAGATTTAGCATAAAGTCATATTAATATATTCTAGGGAAAATGTGGATTTTCATTGTGATAACAATTTATTTATATTTTAAAATATAATACTTCATATTTATGATTTTACTTATACTATGGTAATTTTAGATGGGCCAATGCTAACAACTGCTTTACTGTTATAAGTACATTACAGTTTAAAACATAAGTTTTGTGAAAAAATATGTTTTTGTTTAAAGACATTATAATTTATAACATACATAGTAATTAATAAGTCAAATTTTAATATATCTATAAATCTTTGTAGTTTTGCGCCATCGTAAATTGCCACATTTTATAAAATCACTTTTATTTGTCATTATTGAACAAAAATACCAAAGCATTTATTGATATATTAGAGGCAATTTAACAATATAGACTAAATATTTACTTTATATTAAATTTCTTTCAATAAATGCATGAAAAATCATAATAAATAGCACAATCATGTGATATATACAAGATTCCTATTTAAATTTTTATTTATGTTGGGTTTTAATTTAGTAAACTGTTAATAAATATATTTTTAGTTTAAGATTGTGTTTTATTATAATGAAACAAGATGTATCATGAGTAAACAACATTAATAATATAAAATGTATTTAATATACATAAATAACTTTTAACATAACTATATATCTTATAAACTATTTATCCTCGCTTTTTTATACTTGATAAACCTGGGTAAATTAGAACTTGCAGTGGATACTAACACTTTATATTCCTTTGGAAGTTTCCTTTGTTGGCGGGCCTGCAAATACCACAATAAATTATTAACATTTTTGATTTAATAATAAACTACTTGACGAAAGCAAAAAGAATCACTGATCAGGCTTTCAACAGAATTCTTAGAACTGTTTTTGTAGAACTGATTACAAGTGATACAATCATTAACAACTAAATCCTAAAAAATAAATAGGTCAAGATCAAAAGACTAAAACTCTACATACATCTGTCAATTCATTCATCTGTTATCTAACTTACTTTATTTTTTAGTATTGGTGATAAAATCGACAATTTTTCAACAAGTTTCACTTTAGCTGCTATACCATCAGTTTCATCTTCAGAATACAAGTCAACAAGTGTATCAATAGCTTCAGCTAAGACCCACACTTCATTTTCTTTATGCGCTTGATCCAATATAAACTCAGTTATTGTGCAAATAACAGCTGTAGTTGTATCATTGAGATTGTTCACCAACAATAGTGCCAATAAGCCAATCATACGAATGAGGTTTGATCTTATCTCTGGTACTTGACAATCTTTTATTCCTGTTAACATTATCTGAAATGAAAATAAAGCATTTTGTTTAAAATACAGCTAGAAAAAGATTAAAAATAAGAAAGTTTCAAAAATATATTCATTCAAGCTAAAAATTAAAATGAAAACAATATCAAACCTAGGCCTAAAATGAGCTCTATAAGAGAGCAAAAAGTTTGTTTTTGTTCATTAAGATCGGATATTAAAATAATCTTAAATATTTTTTTTTTACATAAACTGTTCTGCTGCAAACACTGACATCTTAAGAACAACAAAGGATTCAGTAGGCTGCTCTTTTATATTTTTTGTTGAGAGTGATTATTATGATTATATTCAATACAAAAATCATAAATATTACTTACCTCGATATCTGACAAAGCTAAATCACTGAATAATGAGCTGTCAGCATTATCATTATCTTCCTTTAATTTAATTTTATCCAGAGCAGCCCTCATCACTGCTGTAGCAGACTCTAAAAGATTGACATTGTCTGAATTTTGTTTGAAGACTAATTTTCCAGCGTCAACCCAGATCTTATACACCCCATTAGCGCCTCCCAGTTTATTTATGGGTAATGTTAATAACATGTTATTAACGCATAACAGGGCACGTGTTTGAAGATTGTATAGTCTAAAAATAATAAATTACAATAAGGCTTATTTCTGTTACAATAATTTTCCTTTTTGATTAAATTGAAGGAGACAAATGAAGAAATATTGTATTAAATTTATAAAATTAATAAACAGGAGACAAATGAAGAAATATTGTATTAAATTTATAAAATTAATAAACATTATATTTTAATTTGTGAAAAAAATTGTTAAAAAAACATTTTTAAATAACCATAGGGTTATGGGAGAAAATTACCAGAATGAGAGTACAAATTGAGTCCAAAGTATACAATAAAATAAACTTAAAATACACAAACACTTACTTTTTAGTAACAAGTTGTGACTCTTCGTATTCCTTTAAGATCAACATGACATTCTCAGCTGGTAGTTGTGTGCGAGCCCACACATTATTAAATATATCTAAAGATATCATGGCTTCAAGTACTTCAGGGGGTAATTTATCTTCAGCATGCAATGCACTATAACCATTCGTACATATTTCATCATCTGCAAGTTCTTCACTTTCTGATGATTCTGCATCCTCAAACTCATCATCATCTACAAAGAAATGGGAAATTCTTTTGAGAAGAATTAAATATAGGTTTTTAATGAAATAAAAAATTCCCTCAAACTAGAATATAGTTTTGAAGTAAGTGATATTTTTTTCTTGAAACTTTACAGATTTATACAACTAATAATACAACAAGATGAATTCTATAAACAAAAAACTTTCAAAAAAGATTTTTGATCACAAAAGGTAACTCTCTACAGATAGAAAGTAATTGCTTATATTAACAATATATAAAAAGGAATTTTAATATTAAGATTTTTTACAAATCCTCTTTTAATAATAGTTTTTGTGTTCTTACCGTTAGCTGAGCAGATATTAGCTAAAATCTCTATGGCACTCTGTTGTCCATCAAGTAAGTACAAGACAGTCTTTATTTGTTCTTGTAAAGCTTGAGCATCTTTTCCTTTAGGAGCGTCAAATTTCCCAGAACTATTTTTTAAAGGCACAGAGCTTGAAAGTTGATTACATGCCATCCTGTGATCAAGTGATAATGTTGTAGCCAACAGTTGCATTATTCCACTCATGACATCAACTGGCAGAGATGCTATGTTACCTTTACAAATATTTATCACAATTCCTGCAGCTAATGTTTTTATCAAAAGTATTGAAGGCTCATTGCTTTCCAAAAGTAATAATTCTCTTAATTGTCGCTCTGAAGAAGCTTGAATCTTTGTGATAGCAATGGAATTATCCTCAACAACAACAAATAAACATTGCATTACAGTTATCACAATGTCATTTCCAAAAGTACTCAGATCCAAATATCGAGGAAATATATCTAGTATTCTTGATTCATTTAAATATTTCACTGCAAGGTCTGTAAAACACAATCAGTATAAAAATGTTATTTTAGTTTTAAAATATTGTTCAATCCTTATCATTTAAATTAATTTTTGATTACCTGAACTTTCACAGAGATTTAGCAAAAGGTTAACACATTGAATAAATGTATCTATATCTTCATCTTTTGATTTTAATGCTTTATCAGGAACCCATGTTTCTGTGAACTAATAAAATGAGCTCTTTAGAAGGAACATTAAAATTTAAAACACACTAACAATTTATGAACGCATAAATAATGAAAATAATCAATTTTATATTCTTTTATTACCTGGTGAAAATAACATATGAGAGGTGTCATAACATCTTGTTCCATTAAAATATCACATATGTCAAGCCGTAAAACGGACAAATTCCTTAGGGAACCAGCTGCCGCATTTCTGACTGAGCTAGCAGGATCTAGAAGTAAAGGTGCAATTATTTTGATCAAACCTTTTTCAATCACCTGTTCTATACTTTCTACGCTTTCAATTAACATAGCAAATGTTTGAAGTCCACAATATTTCTCTTCTACATTTACAGCCTGTAATAAAGAATTGCAATTAAAAATATTTATCAATGCAAACTCAAAATTATAACACCATATAAATAAGTTTTTCGTCTATAGAAATATGAACTAACCTGTAATTGGTCAATAATAGTTTGAATTGCATTCTCTTTAGAGTCAATTTCTAATTCCTCTTCAAACGTTTCAACAGATTCTTGAATCTGGCTTTTATTTGGTTTTCGTTTTCTTATTTTCCCCATTTTATCAAATGCAAAATAACCTACAAAGTATACTAACTACACGTTTCAGACTTTACGACTTCAAAGTCAAACGACAACAACCAAATTGACAATGACATAACTCAATAACTCATGGTTTCTCTTTAACAGTTTCGTTCAGAAACTTGAAAAATTATTCTTTCATATGACAGTACCTTTGCGTGGCTTATTTGTAGCTATACTGTAAAGGAAAACTATAAATTGAACAAGAAGAAGATTGAAAACATGGGCGTACCCAGGTTCTGGGCTAGGGGAGGGCAAATCAATTTTTTTAAGCCAGTTCCCGTGCGCTTGTTTTGCCTTACACGTGTGGTGTGTAAGGCAAAGACACCTACAATATATGTATATAAGGAAAACACCCACAAGTTATCCTGCAAATTCTAAAATTATAATCCATAACAATAGAGAGTAGAGAGGTATACGATATCCAGGGGGGGGCAGCTGCCCTCCCCTGCCCCCCCCTCGGTACGCCCATGATTGAAAAGACTCATCTTCAGGAGTGTCGCCAGCCGATGGACCAAATGAGGGTAGGTGAGGATCTGTGGGTGCCAAAGGTAGAGGGGGTTATTATTATGGAGAATGTTAAAAGAATTTTTTAAATTATAACAGGCAAGTGGGGCATGCGGTTCACCTGATGTTAAGTGGCTGACTGCAGCCCAAAGAAACCAACAACATGAAACGTCGCAGATGCCTTGCCGGCTTATAATAAGGGCAGGGGTTAAGGAGAGGATTAATGAAAGAAAATTGGGAGAGGACTAGAGCAGGACGGGAGAGGAATAAGATGGGAATACAGGTCTCCGGGCACCCGCTCACCGAACGAAACACAGTGCAATACTGCATCACGCCGGTCGTCTGCTGGGAGGGTGGTACTTACACCTGTGCGAGCTTGGCCCAATCGTGCAATGCTCGGCTCCCATTCTTTTACCGCTGTCGCCTCTTACGATACCCACGGGTAGAAATGGGGTGGCGACACATGTATTCTAATTTCTTACCCGTCGCCACACGGGAAGATTTTTTCATTTGCCCACTTTTTAGGATCTCTAGGGACTAGAGACCTTAGATACAAAAGGTTCCTCTATCTTGGTTATTATTCTCGTTACAACACTGAATTTCGAAAATCGGTACATATTTATTTATTGATTATGGCATCGTAGGCATTAACATAATGTTATTATACTTGGTGACTGATTAATAGTGTCATAAATAACGTACGGAAAGTGGACATTTACAACATAAAGTTTAATCTGCATTGTTTAGCCTGATTTGTTCAATTTTCGTAACAAGTTTTTAGCATACTCTATACTCTGAAGGGAATCTCATTTCCAACATTTATGTGTTTATCATGAATACAGAAAGTAAGATGTTTCAAATACAAGTAAAAAAAACGTAAGTATTTTAAAATTTCCTACATTTTAACATATTTAAAACCCCTTTTTTGTTTTTGAAATAAAAAAAATAAATATTAGAAATTGTTTATTTGACACTAACATCAATCAATATGGTACTGTGGGTAGAGCGAAGAAATATATTCGAAGTCAAAATATTGTCTACTAGCTGATTCGCGGCTTTGTTCCCGTAGCATAATGTTACAGATATTGTATATATAGCCTATGTTACTCGTGGATAGCTTTTGAATGGTGAATGAATTTTTAAAATCGGTCCAGTAGCTTTTGAGCCTATTTATTACAAACAAAGTTTTCGTCTTTATAATATTGGTGTAGATAAACACCAATTAATAACCTCACCACTTAAACCAATAATATATTCCAATAATGTTATTGGAATAAATATAGGCAATTTTAAATCCTAGGGTAACAACTAACATAGCTTAAAAGTATAAAATTAAATTGTATTTGTTACTTTGTTTTATTCTTTGTCAACTATGAAGTGATTATCAAAAGACGTCATTGATGGTCGCATATTTCACGGGATTTTTTATAGTTTTGTATGCATATAATACATATATTATAAGTTATAACCATTATAATATATCTTTGTCCAATAATTAATTATTCGTAATGAGAGGCTGAACGGTAGCTAAGCGTCATTTGAATATCACATTAAGATACGTTTCTGTTTTATAATGGCATTTAAGAATTAATTAATTATTATTATTGCTTCTCGACATTCCTAAAATCTTCCTTTTTTGCAATTGTCTAAATAATGGCACAGAAGATCTTCTTAGTTCTAAAAAAAATCGTTTATTTCAGACAACAAAAAGTCCATATTCATTTAATTATATTTAAATTGTTATTTTTATAAAACAACATCCCTTATTAATTTCAACAAATACCGAAACTGAATTCTCGCTAACCTTAGCGAGATGGCTAAGAAGGAAAGCTTTAAAAATTACTGGATTGTGATGACTTTAATTGAATAAAATGTATAAGTAGGTACTAGTTTATTTTAAATAAATAAATACGGAACTAAATAAACATAAGCACCCAGGAATTGTATAACTAATTACTTATTAACTTTTTTTCCTTGGACCTGCCCGATCAAAGTAACCTGTATCGTTAATCCAGATGTTTTAATAGCAAAACATCCAAATATGTATAATTATTAGTATTTTATAGAAAATTAATTAAATTGGTTTAAAATTCAAACCTAATACATGGCAAACTTTCTCTTTTTAAAAATTAAAACTCATAATTTAAATTATAACTTCAAAATCCTTTCTTACCCCTTTTAATTTAATTGCTACAGCTTACAGTTTCATCACGATAAGTCAAACCTTTTACTGGATAAAAATAATAACTTTCTATAACAAATGAGCTTTTAAGCTTCGGGTGTTTTGAAGCAAAGCGAGTGCGGCTTCTTTGAGCGTCGCCGGCCGCAGTGCCGTTGCCCACCTCATTTACATAATCGTATGTTTCAAAATCTGGCCGCGGAACAGCTTACAGCTAACTTGCTAACTTCGAACCTCTACAAAGTCAACAAGGAACGATTATCATAACATGGTGCTAATATATTAAAGTATTTTTTGATTGTTTTAGTTGTTTTTGTATTCGCAACGTTGTATTATTTTACAATAATCGTAGCATTCGACTTTCACTTTTTAAAAGTAGTAAGGTCACGTAACTCACGTAACGGACAGGATTAGTTATGGGATATATAGAATAATTGTAGGTCAAATTTATTTTTTTATATATGCGCGCGGCTTGGCTCGTATAGTTTCAAAATTGGTTTTTGTCTTGTTTGGTTGCGGTTTTATGGGTTTAAACTTTAAAGTCGTGGAGATCACATCTCTTCAATTTATATATTATAGCCTATGTTACTCGTGGATAGTGTCGCTTTCGAATGGTGAAGGAATTTTTAAAATCGGTCCAGTACTTTTGAGCCTATTTATGACAAACAAACAAACAAAGTTTTACTTTTTTAATATTAATGTAAATTAACATCCATCACTAGTTCACTTTAACCAAGATAACATATTTGTTATTGGTGCACTAAGCCTATTGGCTAGTAATAATAACATTTTTGAAAAAGCCAACGTGTTCATCGAATACGGCAAGAATTCAGTAGTCGCATCTGACCCCACATAAACCAAAAAAGTGTTTTATACCTTATCGGCGAAATCGGCGGCAGCGGTAGCTACCTCTGACAGGGTTTCGCCTCTTTGACGCTTCACCGTTCACGATAATCGATTTGACTGACATTCTGGCCTAACGAATTTTAAGGCGGAATTGGTCAAGGACCGAGATTTGTAGCTCTATCTTTGCTGTCGTAAATTATACCTGACGCATTTTTAAAGAAAAGAGACTTTCTTTCTAGTAGGTAATCTTAAAAATAACATACAAAATTTATTTACATATTTAATAATATGTAGATCTTCATTCTCGTAATTAATATTTTTCCCTAGATCCATAAGATTTCCATTATAAGAATCTAAAGCATTTATAAAATTGTGCAATATCAGCTTATGTTAATATAGTTAAAATTCTATAGCATATAGGTACCTATTAAGGTATTCATATACACAAGCCTTAATGACACAGACATAACAAAACGTTCAAGTATTTAAATGTATTATTATCTTAATACACATTTTCATTAGTTTTTAATTTGGTAAGAGATTTAAGCAAATCAAGAGATGGTGACGTGGCGTATGCGCGTCGGCGTCGGCGTGTCAGCACATATACTTCGTCTAATTGCACCCCCGCGGCGTGATGGATGGCTCGGGCCCCGCCTCGTGCACATTGCACCCTCCGCACACAGCGGCGAGCCCGATACACAAGGGTTGTTCTCAGAAATTCCATTATCGCTCGCTTCGTTTCATTTCACAATGCATCGACTGTTACGATTCGTTTAAGGTTCTTATATCTCAGAACAAATACAGATTTAAAAGAACGGCTCTTTATTGTTCTTAGGAATTATACGAACTCTCATACCTGAGACATTCCAGTAAATCTGAATAATTAATTTAATTTTCTTATGAGTCTTTTTTGAGTTCGGCAAATATGTGAAGTAGATTAATTACCTTTTAAGTAATTTAGGTTAGTTAACATGATATTGATGCCAATGTGTCGTCATCGTCAACAATTATGAATTAAAGTGTTTAAGGTTAAAATTTTTTTTATTGTAAATAGTATTTATGGAATGAAATAAAAAATAAAATGTTTAACTCTAAAAAACCAATCTAAGGTCGTGAAGGAAATAGGGGTTCAAAACAAATCTTAAATATGATTATATTATATAAAATTTACTTTGACTTTCCTCAACTAATCCGCAATAAACAATGTGATGCAGCTTATAATAGTGGGCATTGAAAAGGGGTTCAGTATTGATTACACGTCAACAAAATCCACCTCCATCGTGCAGCATAATAAAAAGGAAATGAAAAAGGATCAATATTTAGACAGAATTGATTATAGAGCGTATACCGGACGCAAATGTGTTCACCGGCGGCGCTAATAAATGTAAGAACAGGATGAGATTTTCGACGGAATCATATTAACTGGTTCGTTCTCAGCATTCTCTTGTCACAACACCGATAAAAAACTGCAATTGCTTTTATACTCCAACGAATATGAATTGTCATAGATTGAATCGGAAATCGAGCCCTTTCTAGTTGAATGGCGCTCTGATTTCGCATTGAATTGAATCGGGATCAGGCACACTTCCGTACAGCAATCGCAATGTTTTGTAATAAAAGTGCTTTCATAAAGCTAGATAATAATAGAAGTCGTGTTCCTTTTGTATTTATTTTACACATACGGACCCTCACGGCTGTAATTTCCTGCCCTAATGGAAAAGTTAGGTAAATAAAATTATACTCCGAGGGTTTGCCGTTCACCCTATGGCGCCATTACGTCGCCTTCAAATCCTGGTAAGTGTCCTCTTCAATAAACCAAACCCAACCAGACGTGACATTTACCCACAAAGAACTTATCAAAGTTGTTAGTTAGAATTTTTCTTAGCAAATTGGTATTGCAAAACATTAACTCAACATGTAATTTCTGACGTAGACTTCATAATCTCTTATAATTAAATATGAATAACGGAAAGTACTTTAAAATATTTACTATAAGGATGAAGTTACTCTATCCCGAATATACTTACAAATGTCCGTGATAATTCCTCTCAAGTTTACATTAGCCCGATAATATTTCTTCTTTTATTTACGCTAAAGCAATGATTCTCGGCTTTATTTACACAAGTTGAAAGATAAAGAGCGATACCGAAGCGGCTCTTGTCAAGAATGAAAAAAGACAACAAATAGAAAGATCCGGGTTCTTAGCTCGTCTGAGTAACACCAGGGGTAGCTTTGATAAAGTATCTAAACAATAAGGACAAACTAAAATTAGACGACAGAAAGGGTAACGAAAACATCCCATTTTTAGTTTCATGTCTATAAGAAAATTATTCAGGAATGTATTAAATGTTTTTTGACAAGGGTTAAATTGAATTGGTACTAGTTATACAAATTCAAAACGTGCGTAGGTACCATTCAGTATTTGTTTTCAACTATATACTATTCTCTTTAATTTTCACAGCTTTTTGGGATTATATATAATACAGCAAAACTTTCAAAACATGGTGTTCCGATATCCTAGAATCCTAGAGTTTGTCAAGCTCTTTCCTTGCAAGCAATTTCCTTCCTTAAATGAAAATTGTAAATAAATACTATGCACCAATTAATAATGAGATTAATTTATTAAAATCATTAAGTAGCGTTTATATTTTAACGATATTTAATTGAATAAAGACATGAACTTCAATACAATCAACAAAATTGGATAAACAATAAATTGCACTGTATTGAAAAAATGTACTAGAAAGAAGGAATCTCGTTGGGGTAAATAAATTATCTCGTAGAGAAGCAAAACATTTTAACGTTAATCGAATTTGTCCCAGTGTAACGAGATTTCGATTTTCAATATTGAACGCTGAGTTTTGCGTTCTCCTGCCTCTTTCAATTTTCCAGCGGATATTAGCGGTAAATTGATTCTGATTACTCGACGTTTTCAGCCAACTCTAAGAATTTATTGCTTACCGGAATGTTAAAAAATCTATAACTCAATTCAAGTTCTGTAAAATCTTGAACAGATTTAAAATTTCAATCATGCTTCTCTACTAAAACTCATATCATTATAATCATAGATATCATTCATGAAGAATGATATCTTCAGATTTATATAATATGTCGGCGGTTATTTTGATATACCAAATCTGAAATTATACTAAAATTCCAGTCTAACAAAGTTTGATTCAAATTGTAGAAAAATATTTATAGTGTTGCTTCAGAAAATATAAAATATGTTGCATAAGGCAATTATAATATGTACAATGTAAAAGCGTGTATGCACATAAAAGACACCTTTGGTATTTTAGTTTAAGTTGAATCTTCTCGGAATGTCGGAAATAGCGCTTCCGAGTACTCTTGAGTCTTGACTCCGATTTCTTGTCGCTCGTCTCGTATTTATTTATACCTGCATTTAATCTGATGGTGGCTGTACAATTTGTAAACTTTAATACATAGAACTACTTTTAAAATTAAGTTAATTGCTACGGACAGCTTACAAGGTACAACCTTTCCTAGAACTTTTAAGAAAATATAAAATATCTAGCTACTAGTAATGTCGATTGTCGATACTAATACCCACTTATACACTGCAGTAGTATTCACAGTGAAATAAAAAATATATATACGTATTTATAAATTATTATTATTCTGTCGCATGTATGTGTGTATTTGTTAAATATACCTACCTACCATCGCGCCGTATTCAAGTCAGAAAGCCAATACGTTATATACAAAGCATAATTCTTTTAGCCTAATAACTCTGTGTGGTGTTGATGAGTTCGGTCGTTTTAAGCAGCAGGTGTGATCGTACGCGCGGTAACTGGAGAGCGGCATCCTCGGAGCTTTGCGGCACCATCGACGTGCGCGGCGAGATCAAAGCCACAAGGGTCGACGCACGCGGCTCTCGATTCTCGATTCTCCAGTACCCCGGCCCTTCCACATCACAATAACGATATCTATGGTTCGTTTGGGGCCGCCGTGGCCGGTGTAACGCGACCGGTCGAAGCGGCGGTGTGGCAGCAATGCATTGCCCGTCGCGGTCGGCGCGCAAAATACGCTCAAAGGGAACCTTCCTCTTTGAACCGGTTATTGTTTACAAACGACCAGTGTATAATGGCCATAAATTGCTCGAATGAAAAATCATTGCTCTTGCGTCGCGTCGTCTCTCGAATTATATTTCTTCCGTGTAATTGATAAGAAATCATAAAGATAAATAGCTAAACTTTCTATGTTATGTTGCGTACGTGAACGTTGTTGTACTCGTATTGACTTATTGCATAGGTACCGATATTCAAATTTGTACAAATATAATTATGCTCGACGGACACAATGGTTGATTGATTGAAATCTCAAATGAAATTTGCACTCAGATTTTTTTTAATTAAAATAATACAGTTTATCAAGTTATGATAATTATTAGATAGGTACTGCTAATTCCATGCAGTAACAAAAAAAATATTTATGATCATTCATTCTATACAAGTATTTCGCTTACTAAATATATTACTTATAAGTTATAATGACAATGATTACAAAATAAGTGATCTAAATGAAATTCCATAATCAGTTCGCCTCAAGTACAGTCGCGTTAATAAGGCGGATCCTTGTAAAAAAACTTACAAAGATACATCGGAATTGGTAGGTGTTAGGTACCGGAAACTATTACAGGTTGAGGACCAGAAGTGGAATAAGCGATGTATGATCCCCTAACTTACAAGATACATTGAATTGAATTAATTACCAGGGTACCTCTTGGCGGGCGCGCCACTCACTGTCTTTACAACATAATTTGCACTTCGTGCGGCGAGATCAAAGCGGCGGCTATTTTCTGTCGGCGCTTTGATCACGATGAAGCCTTTGACTGCCGCCGCCGCGGGGCACGCCTCGAAATAGTCAATTTGGACACTTTTTATACATGCTCACAAAAAATGACGTAAATCGTATTATTACTATACCTATCTATCATAAGTCGTAACATTTGAAATATGCCTTATTAAAATCTACATCATACATACTGTGCACATTTCGCATAACACGATGATCATACATATAAAAATATTATTATTAGTAAGTTTTTAGTAGGTACATGATAAATATGAATCTAATGCATGTAAAGATTCGTTGGTCTGCCGAACAACTAACTAATTACAAGTCCAACTTAAGATTGTTCGAGCTTCAGAAATTTCACAATGCACCTATACTAGCGTTCCAAAAAGGTAAACATTAAGTTTTTGTTTTTACCCCCTTAGAATTGTGTTCAGAACTTCAGAATGACGTTATAACATATTTTTACTTGTTACAAGTTACAACATGCTTAAATCAATTGTCATAATGCTTGCATTCGTATTTCGTACCTATCTATAATGAACAAGGATACAGAAACAAAGAATGCAAAATCGATGTAATTTGATAGAGAAGCCTACACTGAAACCTTATAGTCTCACCTATAGAGCAAAGCGTTAAACTATCGATGTATTACGTTTTAAACTATTTTAAATGCGCCAACTGTTTTTAATCCAGTGCTAAATTATCAATAAAAGAATTAAGTTTTCGTTTTCTTATAAAAGGACCTTTAAATGCATATCGCGTTGTTCGGCTTTATGCTTATTTTATCACCTTAATGAGCCGCAGAGATTGTGAAGTTAAAATTCGTAGTTAGAAAAACGTTGGCGACTTGCGAGCGGTAGCCGACAAAGGGATAAAATATAGACGTAATTAATTTGATGGCGCGCAACACGCCCGGCCCGTACAGACCGGTCTCGGCATTCTGCAAGCGCGATACTATCTGCGTACGCTACCCACAGTAGATAAAATTTACTAAACGTACACACAATATACAAACGGTGAAATGAGAAATTCCACGATATTGTTATATTCTGGAATAACAACAGCACGAAGAATGCTGTTGATGTCTATAGCAGACATTTTAGGTACAGTCTGTTAGCTTTATTTCAGCTTATTCATAAACCACCCGTTACGTTGAAATCCACATGCAACATTGTTCTTTATAAGAAAAACTTTTGCATTCATACTTGTTTGCGTTGAAAAGAAACTTTTACTGTACTTTATTTGCTTAAAATGCGATATTGCCATTTAAACGACTTTTATGGAAAGATATAAATAAGATTTTACATTTTTACCTTACGTGTTTCAAATACGAGATAGGCGGTCTCGCCATAAAAGCGGAAACATCAAAAGATTCGAGATAAGTATCACCGCTCGGCGCGGGCGCAGCCGGAGAGCCCACGCCCCTATTTTTGGATACATTTAACAGTTTGTATCTTATCTGTTTTATAGATATACATAGCACTTTTATGGCCTCCGACGGAAAAAGAATCATCAACCCCTTTACAAACACAATACAAAGTTCTTTAATAATTTAATTAAACATTGAAATTTAATGGTTGAACGAGATTCGATGGATATACGTTTGTGTGGTGAATAATTTGAACTTGCTGCACAGGAGTAGACTCCATATGACTTCATGCAAGAGTTTTATTTTAAAAATTATTTGTTGTTCTTGTTATCACATCCACCGAGAAAATATTAACAGTCGTATCTATATACCATTATACTTAAATGTCAAATACACAATGAGAAAGAATTAAAGAAAGGTACCTACCATTCATTTATTTTATTCTTCAATATTAAAAGAAAAAATGCTTTTAGACGCTTCGCCCGAACCTAACCCGCCCGACACAAATCTTTACTTTTTCCATTTTGCAAAGCGTGCAACAAACTATTATGGCACGTGTCTCATAAACTAGTTTCGCATTCGGCACTTTTGATGTAAAGCTTTGTATCGGCAGCAAATTGCCGACTTGGACGTCGTTGTCACACACGGGCGCAGTGGCAATAGAAAAGGCGAGTGCCGACAAAGGGCCACGCGGTAGCACAAATCTATTGATATCATTCAAATCCCTTTGATACTTGCCGACATGTTGCAGCCCCTTGAGAAATAGTCTATGCTCTATGAACTCTCATAGAGTTTTTTAATTTTATTCGGTCTTCGTAGCCATTAAATTCGTTACACCTTTATAAAAGCAGACGTTTGCAGAAATTCGTTATAGTTTAGCTAAAATGTGAATGCCAGCTTTCACAAATACAACTATAACAATTTTCAATTAATATTCTTGGGATAAATTGAAAACAATCGTTATTATGGTTAGGTTATCCAACTACTTTTGTTCCGATGAACATCAAAATTTGGTTACAATTGTTAAGAATCAATAAAAACCAACGCATGCCAACAATAGAATATGGGTATTAAAAATGTACAAGAAAAATTATAGAAATAAGTTCTGAATTAAAAAAATAAGAGTACGAGGTGGCTATTAAAATGGAATCACTTTTAAGATCGGCCGACATGTACAAAACTGGTTTTAATGTAAAACTAAGCAAGGGAGGAACGGTAATCGTACATTATTACCGCTTTGATATACCGCGTCTTACCACCGGCCTCGGATTAAATAATAATAATTATGGCTTCGAGAAAGTGCCCAGAATGTTCATAAATATGTAGTCAGAATTATTCTGCGCTTCCGACACAAGTTACACAACAAAATACACTCGTAATAACCTAGCTTAAGTTGAAAGCTATACAAAATTTGGATATCTTTTACGACATTTAATGTCTACATATTATGGGATTTGAAACCAATGTTGAATGAATTTGGTGAAGGTAAAGTAGTAGGTACTTAGATTTAAAAGGCTCCCTTTTTTGAAAGAATACACCATTAAATATCTCTGTTCTGTAATATTACATATTTTTAAATTTTTAAAAGATATGGGAAAATTCTAAAACTAAGTAGGTTCTAGATACCTTGTGAGTTGTGGACTGTGGTATACTGGTGTTAAACAAAATATGTATACGATTTGTTGACGTCTTTTAATTTGGTTTTTGCATTTCTGTTATAATATCATTGTGTTTATTCGTTCATCTCACGATATCATAAACGGTATAATGGTTGAGATTCTCCAGATTTAGTACCTTAAAAAATATTATTCCCTACAACTTAATATTATGTTATTATATTGAGCAACAATTGAATCCTCTGCAATATTTAAATATAGCCCACACAATTAATTAAACAGCATAATCGTTAGGATTTCATGACGTCATAATGCCAGATGTGGGGTGTTATTTCACATTCGTTTTACTAAATGTAATATTTTTCTATACCCTACCACAACGAGGTATTTTTTTCACGTAACAATTTGTTAAAAACAATACAGAAGCTTTACCTTACTTTTCTTTCCTTACCTTTGATTTCTACTTTTTATTAAGTTAAACATTTTCCAAACATGTGAACTATGCAAAAAAGGGGTTGAGTGCCTATTATGCGATATACGTTTCATATTATACCTATCTCAAAACAAAAAGATAATCGTACGAAATGGGCTGGAATGTTGATAGTGGCGTTTTATTTCTGCTATTCAGTTAGCTGGCGTGTGGCCAGCTGCTGCGGTCGCTCCACTTCTCCTGCGTGGGCATTGCCCACTCACATACATATTTACACCGAAAATTCTTTAATGGTACAAAACAATGTTTACAAGTAATTACTAGTTGATAAACATAATGGTATCATTCACAGACACGAGACAGCCAAGAAGGCGTATGCCTATTGCCTACCCAAACCAACCTCCTGGTGCATCCTTATTTTTGAACACAAAATTGTTTATTATTTACCAAATTAATTTTGTGCAAACAAGCATGCAAAACTATTTATGTAAATTCAAAACTATCTAAGTTGTAAGTTGTAACTTGTAACCCTGTATAAGTAATTCAATTCAATTTTATTGATTAATGTAACTCTGTATAGGTAAACCGTAACAGTAAGCCTTGACTTTTTACACATATTTTTTTATTTGTGCCTATTGTCTATGCCTATGACTATTGTCTATTATTACCTTTTAAAAATCAAACGAAAAACTGAAATCTATTGATGTTATGAATTTGTTATATGAACCGATATTAATGCGATAGTCGTATACCAGTATACTACGTACACAACGGCGGCGGCCCGCAATCCTTCGTAGAAGGACTGCGCAATACGACGACAGATGTAAATGTCAGATCCAATTACAATGGATCACGGTTTTACGTTTTGTAGAAAACTCAATACCCACGGATGTTTATCGATTATATATACAAGGTGGCAGCCACGACGCTTTTGCCCGAACTTCGAAAATGCCACCCAGGTTGAACGCTGCACCCATTACTCGAATAGCACGAATATTCTTTTTTTCTTTTGCTAGGTAAAATTTTAAAGGGTTAGAAGTTACTAAGAAAACGCATGACGTCATTGATTTTTTCATTAAATAGCTGCGTGTTTTGTTTAAAATATATCTTATATAATTACATATTATGCCTATCTCCATAGAAATTGTGTCCGAAAGTGAAGCATGTTTAATCACTTTTTATGACAAGATCTATGGAAAAAGCCAATAATCATATCCCATACTACATAAAATGTACTAGATTATTTTTATTTATTGTGTTATCGTAATTTACTCAGGGGAAATCGAGATATGAACACCATAGGTAATCAGCAAAAGTAAATGAATTACTAATTCTAATCAACGTGTTTCCTGAGGGAATTTATTACAGGCAATGTTTGTATAAGTCATTTTTGGAATACGATCTCATCTCGGTCGCAGATAAATCGTCGACAATAAACCTAACACGAAGAGATCGTAAAATTCTAATTTGAAACCGAACATAGCGTCCTATACAAGCCCCGAGCCCCGACGCAATCGGCTAGGCGCCTCTTGTCTATAGTGTAATAATTCGTCTGTTTTCTCTGGAATGTACCTAGTACACACAAAACAGTTGATGGGTTTAGATTTTAGAAGTTTTGTTTTACATCATTAGTGAAAATCTTAATTTTAAGCGAAATTTAATTATATTTTAGCATTCCAATGCGACATACAAAAACAAAATTTAGATTAGGTTTATAAATAAGCGCAACTTCAAATTAGTATCGATTTTTGTTACATAGTATTATGAAAAAAGAAAAGTACACTTTTATCATTTCCATTATACACTAAAACATAATCGTGTTCTGGTAAACATACATAATACCTACATAGGATTGTTTACCGAAACGATTAGCCGGAGACTTAGATTTGTTGTTTAGTTTGTAAATGTGTTCTCACTCCGACGCAAATAAGGCAACTGCTACCTGAATCTATATGGTTGTTAGCTTAAAGATTTTCTCCTAGATCTAATAGCATTGAATAAATAGAATGAGTAAGTTTAAAGTTGCGTTTGCTTTTTTAACTCGGTTCGGATAATCTTGAAAACAGTTACGTCACTCTTTAGTACGACTAGGTATCTGCCTACAATATTATCTTTTTTATAATGGTAGTGTGAGGGTCGTCGACCGCTCGGAGGCTGGCGCTGTAGCGGACCTGTAGTATGCGCGTGCGCCCTCCTCTATCTTTGCCCTATACACATTTACTACTTTCTTTGGCCTAGAAAGATATTCTCAAAATAAAAGGTTTTACAACACGAAGCTCTCGTTCGGTTAGTAATTTAAATGATGAAAAATTGATAGTCTTTAATCTAAAATGCAGGCCACTTAAATACTAGTTAAAAATAACGTTTTTTCCTGCGACTGAGGAACCCTTTTATCCAAGGTTAAGGGTTAAGGAATAACGACGTGACTTGAAACAAAATTAAATAAAAAAAACTAACAATACAACTTTGCCATTTAGATAATTTTTGATTTTCGACATTCTAGGTGATATTTTTATTAACGTTATTATCAATTAACATTTTATTATGGTTTCAAGCTGAAGTAGTTAAATAAACAAAGCTGTAAAGTTAATACCTCGAGTATAATAATAACTGAATCACAATACACATACCTAATACCTACATATAAAATCAAAATATAATTGGAAAACAAAATTAATTTAAGAAACATTGCGTGAAGCTTTTTTTGCTAACATTACATAATTTTAGATTATATTCAAATATATCCACGGGTAAATTAAAATTTTACTTAAAAAAAGTTTTGCAGCCGTTATAGTATTTGTGGGTTATGAACTATGACCAAGAACTAAGATTCAAGAACCAATTACCAAATACGCGGGGAGTACGGAACCGAAGTACCGCGCCGCTCCGGTCGCACCGCGCCTGCCCGCGCTATTCCGCGGTCGCCCCTTCCCTTCTTCCATCCATCAGTCAGTCACTTGATAAACAGCGTGAGAGGTGGTTGTGTTCTCGTCGCGCGTGCCCGACATTCACGCGTACAACTGGGTCACGAGGTCTGTTTACGTGTTGACAAGGAAATCTGATTTACTTAGTGTTGTGAATGATTGTAGTGACTGTGGCGACAAATATTTAGTGTAATAACAAAACGGCGGCGCTTTTGATGTGTACGTGATGTGTGCGTGAGCGCAGCGCATGACGTGCTACGAAACGTTGAGAGCTTCGGCACCCGCGGCGGACGCCCCCATGGCGCACCACTTCGTCAAGTGGTGGCGCAACAAGTTTAGAAATGGATATAAGAAATTTAGCAGTAAGTATCAATTATATTTCGATACAATTCAGTTTGAATACGTATAAAAACTTGACCGAGCTTTAGTTTGTTGAATGAATGTTAAGGTCACGTCGTTCACACGCTATTTATATGCTTTGGTAAATTGTTTTAGCACTTCCAGACTTAATAAAGTTAAGGTTAAATATGACTGTTACATATATGAAAATCTCAAAACATTCGTCTAACTATAAATGGTAGACCGTGGTCCGACCAACAATATACGAAAACTACGTTTTATTACGTATAAACGGCCTCCCTCTTATAAAACAGTTCGCACTAAGTTGTTGCATCTATTAAATACATTTTTTTATAAATTTGTACCAAAAAACAATGTCTCATAAACGCATGCGATGTAATGTTTATTTACTCGACGGCCGGCGCATCGCTTCGTACAAAAACAGCTGATTTCATCTTAATGTTTTCCTCAGTACATAATACATATCTTGTGCCGGTAGCAAACAAATTGATTAAAAAACAAACGTTTTTATTAATATAAAAATATCATCGCGTAACTGCTACGTTTTATTATAGTCAAGAGTCAAATATGAGACACAAAATGTTTATTTACGCCATGTTTATAGTTTAAATTAATTCAAAGTAAATGAACATAAATGCGGATTGTTATTTTCTTATTGTTAGATAGTTTTTCAAAAACATTTACAGATGGACCTGGTTAGGTAAGTGCCTACAAAGTACAAACCATTGGTAAACCCTAGTCCCTAACGCTGGGTTCTCAAATCATCAATAT
The DNA here is from genome assembly GCA_001586405.1 of Phoebis sennae. Classification (NCBI taxonomy): domain Eukaryota; kingdom Metazoa; phylum Arthropoda; class Insecta; order Lepidoptera; family Pieridae; genus Phoebis; species Phoebis sennae. The sequence goes on along the minus strand of LQNK01000439.1, from coordinate 158,161 downwards.
AGTGTTATTTCGTAAATACAATTCTACGACAACACGATAACTAACTTATACATTTATTATTGTATTTCTTTAAAATCAAATTCTTCTATTTTACACACAAAGAACTTATTTTTGGATCGGTAACTAAGAGAGTAAATTCAGACCCTTTTCCGAATTCGTATTCAAATAACTTCTAACCGACTTTATAAAAAGACGGTGGTTATGAATTCGGAATGTATCTTTAGAATGTACCTAAGACATTCCGAATTAACAAAATATGTTTTGTTTTGTTTAGCAAAATATGTTTTGTTTTGTTTAGCGGAGCTAAAGTAGTTCATTAGATTATTTAAAATTGACAGAGACGATTGATCAGAAGAAATCTATTATATACAAGGAATCCATTGTACAGTGTCCAGTGCACATGTTCAGCTAAGACAAATATTTTTATCTTCTAAATAGTCTCAATTCAAAATAAATTCGTAGGCGATTGCTATTCACCACTGACATTTACATTACTATTACTTTTAATTTATTCAGAATGTTTTTTTTTCAGAAGTCGGATTAATTTCCTTTTGTAATCGAAAAGGATTACTTATCCTAAAATTGTACCTTAGAAGACATATTTTGTGATTAGCGTAGGCTAATCAGGGATATATTAAGTTCCTATGAATAACGAAAAGGTTTTTAAACGTTTCGGCTGTAATGAGATTAAGTAAATGTCCGGAATTATTCAAAAATTAAAATTTTTCTGTACTGCTCAATTTTTATTATATTATACGATGTGAAATGATGCTTGTTTTTATCTAGCAATACATAAATATAATGAAACTTCCGCTCTTGAAGTGCTTTATTCATCTTAAACATCAAAGTAGACTGATCTCCCTTTGATCTCGTCCTATTTAGTTTCTATTTCAATTAAAAGACGATACATTTTTCGTTTCATAGCGTTCTATATGTATACGTCAAACCCTTGAAGTGAAGTTTGTAATATAGTTTTGAATGCAAACCGAGCCGCGCTCATTTGATTAACTTCAAAGAGAAAAGTTAAAAGCACTCGCCGAAGCGGAGACAATGATACCTTTTATTTGACATCAAAGAATTCTCCGCCCCATGCTTTAACTTTTTTCAAATAGTATGTACTACGTCAATGTATAGCTTGCTACAATTTATAGTAAGCGGCAGACACAAAGGACTTTTTCGGAGATGCTGGGCTTTTGTTGCATAATTTTAATGTGCCCTTAGCGTGCGGTTATTGTCTCTTTACAAGGATAGGATTTACAATTTACGGTGCATATAAATAAATTCTCGTTATTTAATACAATAGTTAAGAAATAACAATAAATTGTTAAGAAAAAATGATATATGTAGTTAAAAAAAATCCATACATTTATGATCAAGCAAAAATCAAAATACATATTACACAGTCGTCGAGTTCTCAATGGCTTAAATACGTAGCTAATGAGGACATGAATATGGCTAACGCGTGGTATCCACTGTATTCATTTGCCGCATTCATTACCAATTAATGACATGTGCATATCAAGCATATCAAGTCACAAAATTTAGAACAAAATGTTTTATTCGGTTTTTTTTTATCGGCTTTAGTAATGCTTTTTTTAATTTTTTGAGTTACGGTTTTAAAATTATGTAGTCGTATGAGGGTTAACATTTGTTTCCTAAATAAAAACGATACACATGTGGGCTACTGCTTAGGTTACAAGTTTCTGTATTACTATTATAACGGATTTGGTTGAGAAAACACCTTAGTTTACAGCTAATTAATAAGTTAGAGCAAGGGTATCATATAGCTTGCAAGTAGACACCATAACGGAACAATAGTATAATCAGCATAGTAACTACAAACGTAACAACCGACAACGTGTCTATTTACAGGAGTAACTTACTGTTAAAGCCGTTCATTCATAGAGTTGAAATACGATTACAAGTGTGATTAATACAATAAATTACGAATAGTTGGTATTTTAATTTTTCTTGGAAATAAAAGTCAAGAAACATAACTATCACGATTCAGATTTAAATGTTTATCGCTTCTAAATACGAATTTAAAAACGTACCTTGCCTTTACAACAATTGAATGTACATATAATATCAGAAGGTGTTATTTAGAAGAATAAAATCAGTGGCAGATGTTCGTTGGCAAACTCGGGTATTAAGGCATTGGACCGACGTCGATCCGGGCTCGCAAGGCCTTCCAGGAAATAACTAAGCCCGCCCTGTGAGCCCCTGCCTGCCGTCTTTACAACACGTCCCGCTCGCTTTATAAAAATCGTTTGTGATTTGCCGACCGTTTTTCTAACAATTTTAGAATAACTATGCATACCTGCGCTTTACGTTTAAAACTGGGTTAAAAACAATTGCTATGTGCATTAAAATAATCGTTAGATAGCTGACGTATTTATGCACTGCAACAACCTGCAGGTAAATTTAATTCTTGTTAATTTGTCACACAACTTCTTTTTGTATTTACATAGCTGAAGACCATATAAAATTAAATCTATGCTTACATTGAATTTCATTCTTAAATTATCCTGAAAACGAAACGACAATAAACATCCTGTGAATAGTTTAAATGATTATGTTTTATATAATATACTATCATTTTCATTGGATAGCTAGCTTTTGTGCCTCGTTAGCGTCGTGAACAGAGTATCCAATTATAAAATTTTACCTATACGCAAATTTTCATCCCTACTATTCTTACATAATATTGTATATGCGAAAGTTACGCTGTCTGTCTGTGTCCTATTTTCGCCTAAAATACTTAACCGATTTGGATGACATTTTGTACAGAGATTGTTTGAAACTCGAAAAAGGAAATAGGATAGGTTTTATACCGGAAATTCTACAGGAACAGGATATATACGCGGGTAAAAACGCGGGGAACATCTAGTTGTTTATAAATTATAATCGATAAATAACTTTTTTTCAGTTGGTACCGAGAGCGAACGCACGGATACCGAAGAATTGGTCGGGCGAGCCGCTTCACAATGTTCGGCGCCACCAGATTTGTTACCAAGTGAAGCGCGCGCCCTTCTCCAACCTTCCACTCCACCTCCAGTACCAGTGCGAATTACTGAACCTTGCTCAAAGAGATTATCATCACCCGTGCAGAACACAGACTGCAATGAAAATAAACAACCAAGACTACGGTTCGAGGTAATTAAATTTATATTTTGATTTCTCTTTTTGATATTTTAAGCTTACTTAGGTTAAGTGATGCTTGACGCAGGAATTTAAAAGGTATGCATGTTTGGGTTTGGTTGGTGGCCAGATTGAAATTAGACATTTTTTATTTCAAATGGAAATATGTTAAGAATTTTTTTAACAATGAAGTTTATAAATTGTAACTACAGGCATTTTTATTGTAGGTATGTTATACTATGTTTAATTTTAGTAGAGAATATCGATACTGTTTGATTGTTGTTTATCCATAGGTCCTATATATGTTTGTTATGTTTATACTAAACGAAAACAGAATTGCCATTCATCATGGAACATCCAGTTTATTGAATGCGAGATGAATCATCTATTTACGTCGTATCAGTCTCCGGGCAGGCGGCTTGCTTTTGTCTCATAATCAAAGATCGTAAAGGCGCGACTAGTTTCCTTTTAAAGCGAAAGATAAGGGCGCCGGACCTCATCAGCCGACATGCGGCCGTTTCTCGGCGCCATCGATTATCTATATTTTAAACAGAGTAACGATCATAGACCAAATAATCTAACGTTGAGGTCAGCACGTAAATGGACACAGCTAAATTGCCTATATGGTTGTAGTAATGTTTATCTTTATTTTTTAGGAGTTGACGTGTGACGTGGAGCTGCAACATCCCCAATCATCAAAGCAGCAGCCGCTCCAGTTTTCGTTCACCCTTTATGATCTTGATGGGCATGGACGAATGACAAAAGATGTATGTACCGAAATAATTACATTAAATACATTGTGAAATACTGAATTTAATCGAAATACAATAATAATTAATCAAAGCACTAGTTAAATTTAACGATATTAAGTAAAAATTATTATAATTGATAGATTGTATTGTGACTTCTTGGTGGTTAATTCAATACTTGAAATTTATTAACTTTAATTTAAAAATCCAAACAGCTACATTAAAAGTTTTAGAACAAAATATATTAATTAATACAATTTTATTTTTAGGATATAGCTGGCATCGTGTCGACAATATACGAGTCTATTGGGAAATCCGTCACAGTTCCTCATTACGGATCTAAAACTATACAAGTAAGATTGACAGTCGTTCCTGAAGATGGAAAACCACGAAGTCAAAGGGAAAAAAGAGATGCTAGGCGAAGGCGTCGACGGGATCAGTCTACAGTCAATACGACCATTCCCGCCGATTGTGCCGAAAACAGCGAGGAAGAACAACATGAAAGACTATCACATGATGATGATGCGTCATCAAAGTCGTCATGTTCAGACCACAAGCCCCCGCCGCAAAGACCGGCGCCCATTTTGCGGCAGAAACACCACCGACACCCGCGGAGAGAACATCGGGACCGCAAGTATACGAAGAAACGATCGGGGAGTCTACAGAGACGGGAATTACTCGAAATCATTCAAGCTAACATGGAGAAAAATCACCTGAGCTTTCAAGCATCAAGGTAATTTCTATTTACAAACTTCTAAACTAATAAAATTTTGATAATGCACCACTTTTGAAAATTTGTATGAGAGTAATGTACAAAATTCATCATCCTTGGCAGCCTTCATTCATTCATCTATATGTAATTTTATTAATCCAATTTCAATGCTCCGACTTTAAATCTAATAAAACATTATTAATTTCAGAAAGCCCAGTGATCCTGCAGCCTATGAAGACGAAGTTAGTAATAAGTACCAGAAAATCCGAAACAGATCTCATACTGTGAACGAAAAACCTCATACTTATCAGAAAGTCAAATCAGAAACATCAGGAAATGGATATTTGGACTTGGCGAGTGGAGGGGATTCCAATTTATGCCGATACGATAGATATCTTCATGCTGTAATATGTTCCTCCGCAAGACACGCACACACAGGATATCATCAAAAACAGAGTGCACCAACGCGTCATACACGCGCGTCGCATTCTTTGAACCCACGATCTCGCTCCCATGACCTTACTTCTCAAACACAACAACCGAGAGTATTGCAAATAATATTCTTATAGAACCTAATAAAGGGCCGGCTATAACGGCTCTGTGTTTAAAGTGAATTGGACAGTTGTTGTTACCAAGTAGCTATAAAAAAGTATCAATGAAGTTACGATTCAATGGAAGGCTTACAATATTTTTGTAGGGTACAACAAAAATAAAGAAAATCAATTAGCATTCCATGATTACTTCACTTGTAGCTATAGCAGTATTTATTTTATTAACAGACTCGAATAAGATCTGTATTCTCTTTTATCAATTAACAATGCAGAAATGTATTAAAATGTTGCTTATAATACATACATGTTAGGTTAAATTAGCAAAAGTTATTTATTTTATGAGCATTTAAAGAATGTGCCTTATATTCTTCGGTTTCCATTTGCAATTAATATTGTAAAATCTTTTGTGGTACATTTGTACATTTTGTAGAAGTATATGCAATGCTCATTTGAATATTGCACTTTTTGTATGTATACATGTAAAATAAGACTCGTTTAAGAGTTAGAGACTGACTTTAGGTATAGGTGTTAGGTGCTTTGTTAGAAATGTGTAAATTATTGTTAAAATTTGTTACATTACTGTATGTACTTAAAAGCTGCTGTCTTGACCATTACTAATACCTTCGAGACCATGATATATTAAGCAGCATATTTAAATATTATTATTACCATAATCAGTATTCATTCTTTTAAGAATCTCAATTCTAAAACTTTCATCTACCTCTAATTTTAAATAGAAATTTAAGATTAATTTATTGTAATTCCTTAGCAGAGTCCTAAAATGTTTTGTTATCTGTATTTGTGATATAAGTACAGTGAAATAAAGTGTTGTAAATGAAAACTACATTGCTAACTTTTTTTCCAAAACCATTTAAATGTACAGTGTAAAGCTTGGTCATGTCAAGAATATTTATTGTCGAAATAGAAAACTAATTGAAAGATTGTATTTTATTTCAACATATCTTTTTTTGTGTCATCTTCCAAAAGTTCTAATAGTCAACACATACACAAATAAACCTAGGATCATTAACACAGCAGTAGCTATTATTGTCACTTCCATGGGTAGTCCACATTTATTGACGGCATATTCATTTGGACTTATTGACACCTACAAAAAAAGATAACATGTTCATATCATTCGAGATCCACAATCAACACTATTAAAATGTTAAGTTTTTATATAATATGTTAAAGCTAAGATAAAAGTGGTGATTATGGGGGTAATTAAGGCAGATTTTATTAAATTATTAAAATCATCTTTTTACATTGCTTTACTTTATGTGATTTCTGTGTTTAAATTTACTTTTGATCAAATTCTGAACAATGAAAAAGGGAAATACATCTACATATCTTACAGATAAGTTATAAGGGGTGGTAGATAGATTTGCTTATGACTTATCATCTTACCAACATAAACTTTGGATCAGGACGGTTTCTCCAGGAGAAAGAGGGCACAGAATATTCAAGAAAATCAGTATCTTGATAAGAATGATTTAAGAGGCAACCATGATGTGTGTGGCCACCAAAAACCACTCTGGGTTTTAATTTTCTAATAATGAGATCTGTTGCATCTTTTGAGAGTGCATCTATTTTAAGTCGAAACAGTTTATTTCTCTCTGGCAGTGGTGGGGCATCAGGTTCCGTACACACAGAATCAGATATCCGATACAGAGGAAAATGCTGAAAAAAATTGCATTTTGTGAGACTCTTAGAATGTAAATCAAGTAAAGATAAATATTTTTTTTTCAAATCTACCTGCATTATTATAGGATGAGAATATTTATATGTTTCACCATTATCCTTACAAACTTTACTTCGAGAACATTTGGAAAGTTTATCTGAAAACATAAAAATAAAATAAAGTTTATTAAAAATTCAACAATGGGCAATTTTATGCACTTCTTGGTATTACCTGATATAATTGATATTTCTTTTCTTGCTTCAGTACACATACTGCAAGAATCCCCCTCAAGTGCCATTGAATTTATGAGAATAAAATGAGAGTCTTTATATACTAAGTGTTGTACACTTGGTGCATTTAAAAGCTTTATAAACCTTTGTAATGCTCTTCTTCTTATTCTAGAAAAAATATCAAAATTAAAAGTTAGTTCTTGGGCCAAAAGACACATGGAGTTTGCAGTTTTAAGAATATCTTAATGAACTATTAATTGGTAATAGTTAAGTATTTTTATTTAATTCGTATTTCTAAATATTCAATTAATATATACCTGTGGTGAAATCCTATATCATGATTGCCCATAACAACATGCATTTTTGTCTTTTCAGGGATGGGAAATAATTTATGAAAGCGTTCTACATAATCATTAAATTGTGTGTCATCTGTCCATTCACCTTCATCAAAAAGATCACCTAAGAAAGTATTTATTATGGTTATATCTGGGGTGGCATTTAGTAATGTCACCTGAAGGGAAAACTGTAGATAACACATTTGCTATCTACAGTTTTTAACATTTTAAATGGGTTCCATTTTAAGTCTGCACAAAAAGTACTTAAGATCAAATTCTACACAGTGGAAATGGGAAATTCTTACAGGTAAGTTATAAGGTATAAACTATAAAACCTTCTAAAATGGCTCCCGCCTAACATCTGAGAGGCTCAGGCGTGGCGGAATACAGCTTTGTTTGGCATGGATCTGCCAGGCAGCAGATGCTGAGCCATTTCCCGTTGTCATACAATTGGTTTCTACATGTAAGTTAATTTTATAATATATTTATGACAATTAAATTAAATACATTTTAATAATAATAATATTTTTTTAAGTCCCCCCAGTCCCATAGTGCCCTATTTCCTATACTCTAACCAAAATTTCAGATTAGAATTTTTATTGGAAGAATATTATATAATTATTTAATGATAAATATCCTATTAGGTACCTATACCTATTTAGGTACTTACCCAGTACAAACACAACATCAGGCTTGTGTATATTTATGATAGTTTTAAATGCTTGATGCATTTGCCATTCTCTCCTCATTTTATCTAACCAGTGTCCTCTGTAGGGTCCTAGTAAATGAGTATCCGCTAAAACGAAGGCTTTTAAAAATTGCCCATCTGTATAGTTCACTAACTTCGGCCAACTACACTGCAATCATTTCAGTATAAAAGTAGTAATTGTTTTTAATGGAAAAAAAAAAGTTTTAGTCTGTACCATTATTTTATACCTGAACAATAACTACATAATAAATAAGGAACTCGCAATAGATTGTAATAAAAAGTAAACCAAAAATTATGAATAGTAGTTTTTTGGTGACGCGTCGCATGATAAATAGAACTACTACATACAAATGGTTCTAAGAAAATAAACTTATACATTTAGAAAACCATTTTTTTATCATTGAAGATGATAAATCAAGATAGAGATGAAATTTGTTTGATAACAAGTAATGACATTTCATGATAACAATTTTCATGACAATGTCACATTGACATCTTTAATCTTTTTAATATAGTAAATCGTGGATACTCGTCCGTGCATAGCCGGTTCTTACTTACTATGTATTTTTATATTGTTTCACAACAAGTGGTAGTTTATTCTACGATACATACACTGCTTCTTTCGTCTGAATAATAAATACCTACATTTATATAAAAAATACATCCTTTACTTTTATTGCATCGATCGGTAGAGTCAATATTTTATAAATCAAATTAAAGGAGGCATGATTTAGCCACATTATAAAACGTTTCAAACGCAGTTAAGCATATCGCATCTACGAAAATTCTATGATTTTTTTTTTGAAAATCTTAGAATAAAAATCCCCCAGGTGAAATAATTACAAAATATCACCGTCAAGGTGAATTTTTAAAGTGAGCTTTCAGGGCCAAATGCCAAACTACGAGGAATTCAAAAAACTTCTGATAGGAGTCTCTAGGCCGTGCATAACGAAAATAAAAACTTTATGAATGGATTTTTGAAACAAAATACCGAGCCAGGAATTTATCAAATTTGGCATATGGGATTTAAAGTCTAAATTAACAACTCTATTTATGCAAATGCATGTAAACTAAAAAAAAGTAAACTTGTAAAATTGGTGTTTCATGAAATAAAATGTTCATATCTAAAATAGCCTCATTTATTGTAAAAATGTATAAAATATTATAAATTAGTAGTATTACGCTTTAAATTAATATTACGAAGAAGTCAATTATAATTAAAGATACAGTATGTAATATAACAAAATTAAGAAATTAACCCGTGCAAGTAATATTGGGTTAGGAAAGCTAAACGATAAAGCTTCTCATTAATAACACAAATCCGCGATAAGAGAATAAATTGAAAATAAACTGTCTTCGAACTTTTTGTACCATAGATTGATAATTGATTTAAAAAGATTATGTTATAATCCGTATACTATATAGGTAAAACAAATAATTGAACAGCTCCTTAATCATCATTTGGCATTAAGCGTTGTACTACATACTGTATTTGATCCTAATTAAAATAATATCTTAACTCTAGAATATCGGTACGCTTAACTCGTACATTTGTAGGCAAGGGGACATTCAAGTATTAAGTAA
>LQNK01000439.1:124497-148459 GCA_001586405.1 Phoebis sennae | reverse complement strand
GTGGGGAGTAATTGTTTTGCTTATTTTGGATGGCATGGGGGGTAGGGAAGTCTTGATAATGATTACGTCATCGGTGGTTAATATTTAATAACATTCTTAACCCAAAAATACATTTCTAATTGAAAAATGTTTAGGTAAGCATGGTGGGGGGGTACGTATGACGTAAGGGGGTACGTATTACGTAAGAGCAATGCTTACTTTTCTGACAAGGGGGACGGGAGGGTAAAAAATTGTAATAAATCTGCTTACGTAATATTTGAACGGTCCCTTATCAAAATCATCGAACATAAATGAGTATAGTCAAATTTTGGGGCTTATATATACCAATCATAATCGCATAAAAAATAATAATGCAATAGTCAAAAATCCATGCGTTTTGGCTTAGAATAGTCCATTATTTTAACATTTTTGGTGTATAAGGTACACAATTTGTTTTTTAAACTTTGAATCGTTCTGTGTTCAATTAGAGAGCTTATAAGGGACGATATCATAATGGATTTCTTATACATAGACATAATCCTTTCTGTGTGGCAAACATTACATATTGAATAACTTAAGCTTTTGAAATCATCTGGTTATTTTTACATGATTTTCTTTGATTATATGTATTATGTGTTAAATATTTTTATTAAAATGATACGATAGCTGGCATCGATTTTGATTAGGTGTTTGAGGCAAGCTGAAAAATTGTATGATGTCTCTCCTATTATACCTCGACATCGAACTGCAGACCAAGAGAAAATTCCACGAAAAAATCTGTCTTTTAATTGTGAATATTATTTTTGAGCTATACCCTATTCAAATTTTAAGTCGCCCCAAATACGTTTTTTAAATACATAGTTATTTATGAATTAGTAAAATATTTTTGAACGCGCCTGGCAGTGTTAAAACCGACTAATGCCCAGTTCCTACAAAAATAAAACGAGACATTTTACTTACGTTCAGTACAATATCCTACTAGGCATAAGTCTGAAGTGTATCTATAATAAACGTGACATTTACATAACAACCAAAACTTGGTTCCGATTGGTTGATTTTAGCCATTCGTCAGTGAAAACGTTTTGATTCTGTTACTTATGACATCGTTATAGGATCCAGACCTAAATCTTCTGGATTAAATGGCATTAAACTACAAAATTTTTCACATTAAGCCCCTCTGCTGACCAGCCAGGTCTGCTATTCCATGTCCGGGTATATTAGACAACTTTTCAGCTTGTGTTAAACACCTATCCAGAAATTGATGGTAGCTCGCAATAAAAGGGTATCTCCTTTTAATTGCGAGAGGAACCAATGTCATTTTATAAATCGAATGTGTTCCTTTAATAGTATTTCAATAAAATCTTGCAGAAAAGCTTGTTAATTTTGAATGGGTAAGTGAAAGGTAATTGTAATAACATCCGTAATCCTGAGTCGTCCCTAAACTATACTAAAAATCATATTTTAACTTAGAAACATATAAACGACATAGTATCATCAATACTGTTAGATAAAATAACAAAAATAAACTTAATTAACGATAATATCACATCAAATTTCATTCAATTCATTCCATTCACACGCACAAAACCCTGGATGTGTATGTTGCCAGACCAGAAATGACAAGATAATAATATGTATTAAAATTATAAATGCACTAATGTGATTTTTATGCATTTTGAATTGATCTCACTTTTCGTTGTTTTTTAGTTTTACGTCACCCGCAAATAATAATTCATATTCATTTATAGCCCAAGTACTAACTTGCCATAAATCACTTGATTTGTGGTAAAATTTTTAATGTTTTTAGTTTTTTTGTATAATGCTGCTATATCCAGTTAATCACTTCTGGATACACATTCCAGTTCTCATTGAAGTTTCTTCGTTAAATGTGAATTATTTGTAGAATTTACTGTTCAGTAAGAATATTAACAAATTAACATTTATCTTAGCTTTACCAAACATGTCCATTATCGCACAGCCCTCATATTGTTTTTGCAGAAGATCTTGTATATCAACATCAACTGATTCCATCTCTACACCCATAAATTTCCCTTTAATCGTAAATACTCCGTTATGGTCCGTTGGTGTTATTTCGAATTGAACGTTCTTGAATTGCGATGTCGAAAGTCCATCTATTTCTAAGAGGATGCCCCTTTCTTGGAGTTTTGCGCCAGAGTACTTGACCGTTAATTTAGATTTCAACTTTTGCACATCTTTCCCCGATCTTCGTAAGCAAGCATGGACGCTCCTAAAATTAATAAAAAAGTTAGTCGTCATAACAACCGAGCATAAACATCTTATATAATACTATAGCATCTATTTAATTTTACATTTACCTTTTACCAGCATGGAGATTAGCGAGACACGATTTAATATACTGATCGTAGGATTTACACTTCTCTTCATAATATTTCGTCTTTTCCAAGAGACTCAGCTTAGTTCGAGTAAGTGTCGCCAAAGCGCGTCTTTGCGCCTGTCTGTATTTCCCTTTGTTACACAGGTCCAAAGCTATGGAAGTGATTAATGCTTGATATCCATCTTCCCTTGTCACATAACCTTCGTCTTCTAGCATTTGCAAGTTTCGTCGTAGTTTAGCGATGTGTTCTCGTAGCGACATCGTGTCGTCGGGTCTCGCTTGTCCGGAATATATCCGCCTTTGAACTTTTTCATTGTACTTCTCTTGTTGTTCTTTTGTCGTACCGATGCAGAGCGCTTCTAATAGATGTTCGCCTGAAAATGAAACGGAAATACGTAATAATATTATACAATGTTTACAAAAAATATTTATCATATGACATGATCTTACCATTTAAGAAAGGTATTATAGCGACGCAAAGCTCTTTAGTTTTAATAAAGAGCTTGTTCAAATCTGTCATGTCATCAGTAGGTGTTTGGAATTTACTGACAAGAGCCAAACATACTTCCAATCTAGCATTTTCTTCATCACCCATTTGCTAAAACAGAAAAATATATCGGGTCTTGAAATGAACATGATTAACTGACAAGTTGGATTTTACAGAATCCAAAATATATTATATGTTTAGACTCTGCGGAGCCCGTGCATTTATTTTGAATTGAACTAAGAAAAAGATCACGACAGACAGAAGGACCATTGTCTGTCTATGAGTCCATTGACTTGATCCTATAGTTTCCGTTTTTTTTTCTTAGGAGGCACCTTTGATATAAAAATCCTAGATCCATCCAAATTGGTCCAGTAGTTTCGGAGCCTATTCAATTTAATCAAACGAACAAAAATCAAATCTTTAATTCTTCTTCATAATATAAGTATAGATGTCAGAGCCTTAAAAAAATTAAATTACCATAGTTACATCCCTGGAGGCGAGCTGTGAAACACTGGGCACCTCTCCCAACTCGTCGAGCAGATCATTGAGCCGGTCGTCCGGGTCTGGAGCTATCACGTCTTGATACTCTATGAGAAGCGCGTGCGTGTCTACTATTTCCTGAAATTGTTAAAAAAAAATAAAAATGCGTCAAAACAAACTAAAGGTCAAAGGTTACTCATAACGAAGATTGGCTTTAAGTGATGACATGCAGATAAAGGCGTTATCGAAGAGAAATTATTGAGGTACTATGAAGTTATTAAATTTTGATATTTATTAGGATCCTGAGAAATTTATTTTATTATAAAAAATAATGCAGATTTCGAGGGTATCGACTTCAATAAAATCGTACTTATTAAAAATTAAATATTGCAAAATTTTAAATACACGTACTTGAACAGTTATATAGATATGAGGATGATGCAGCAAAGTTGCTTCAGTGTACTCATCAACAGCAAAGTATTCTTCCAGTGTAGGGCCCCGGCAACACTTTCTGAATAATTCCTTCATTTTCTCGTGACACTCCACTATGAATGGATTCAGACAACGCAGGTGACTGGACTCCTCGCCGAACTATGAAAATTATTAACATGCTTAGGTAATGGTTCAAATATAAAGTTTTGTAATTGGACATTGTATATACTTAATTGTATATATTATATACTTAACGTAAAACTCATCTTATTCCTAATATGCTTTGAGGTAAGTTTAAGTAACAGTAAGTTTTACTCACATATAAGAATAAGGATGTGTAATAGGGACGCTCCTAATAATGGAATATTAGTTTTGAAACCTTCGCTTAGTTATAAAGTTATATATATATATGTATTCTTTAACAAAAAAACAGGCCAATTTAAAAATTTATCACCCAGTGAAATAAATCTAGTATAAATTTAAAATCCTTACCCCTTTCTTTGCTGCAGAAAAATGTAAGATTTTCGCAATAGATGCGAGATTTTTTCTTTGGTCGGTAGTGAGGCTACTCGCGTTCGGCATGTTGATTATATGAAAAGCATCGGGAGCAACTATCGCAGCGTTGAAAAATTGGTAGTAAACTAAATTACCAATAACCTGAAAAACGACAAATTATTACGTTACTGTTAACGATACTTGAACTTAACTAAAAATTTACGATAATAGCAGGTGGCAATGAAATTGAGTAAAAGCAAAGAAAAAAAAAAGAATTTGACGTACTTAATTTACAATTTAAATATATTAAGTTTAAAACTTAATATTTTTATTAGGAAATATTATGCACTTAATGTGTAATATACGTCAATACTTTATGTAAAATAATTATAATACCTTCAAAACATCTTTTTCGGGTGTGTGAGGGAACTTGGTAGTTAACGATCTATGTAAAACTCTTGCCATGTATGTTATACAGAATGGCAACAATTCAGTTGATGCTGTAATTTTATCCAAAAACATGACAACAACAGCTTTTAACTGCGTTAAGGCTTTTTCTAATCGAGATTTAACTTCGGTATAAGTAAGAGCTTCTTCTTGCGTTACTGAGTATGGTAGTTTTCTGTAAAAAAATATCAAATAAATGTTACTATTGTTCCATATTTTGTTGGTTTATGTCAGAGGAATTTATATTGATAGAATTATTTTAACAATTTTAGTATGTGTTAATGGAACGAAACAATACTAACGAAATTTGGCCTGTTTTCATTTCAGTTTCGTTTCTCCAAGCTTTATATATTTCTATAGGTCCAGTCTCAATGTTCAACTCCTTATCCTTTATAATTCTTTCTACTAAGGGTCCGATGATAGTTTGGAGACTATTTAAACCCGATAGTTGTCTCGACAAGCTGACTGCCATTTTGAGAACCAAAGGAGTTGATGCAATAATATCAAACGGCTTAGAAACTTTACAACTTATTTCTTCCTCTAATGTAAATCTAAACAACTTTAGTAACAAATATTCGTCTCTCGTATATGCGCCAAAATTATAAAGACTTAACACCACATTCTGTAGAAAAGAGTTTGTTTTATTTTGTGGAATACAAAACAAAAGCTTGGATAGATATGTAGGATTCGTTTGCAACTCATAGAACAAATGCTGGTATCCATCTAAAAGGCGCTTGCTTTCTTTAGTGAGAGATTTTAGTCCCTTGACTGCAGTCGCAATAGTTACAAGTTTTGTATCCTTGTTCAAAGTTAGTTGAGTCATAGAACTATGTTTCACTAAATTATTGAGTTTGAGGCCATGAGCGGCCACCTCTTGTAAAGCAATACGATTTTGTACCAGTAAACCAATTTTTAAATCCATGTCATCAATTTGCTTCGATAATTCTTGATTTTTACGTATCGATTGCACGACTTCAGATTTTAATGTCTGCAGCTCAATTTCTCTATCATAATCGTCGGTGGTAAAATCGAGCATATGTATGAATTTTTTTACGACACGTAGAGGTGGGTTTGGAGAGTGAAACAGTGATGTGAAGGCTTCTCGAGCACGCCGTCCACGCCAGATTGCTTGGATTTTGACTATTTTTTGTTCCTACAACATGAGAAATATTTATTTAGTAGATAAGCTCCGCGGTTTACAATTCATCATTTACTACTGCGTAATTCGCAAATATCCTCAGAAAAATTAAAAATAATACTTATAAGCTTATAAAATTTATAAGGTCCATTTGCATCAATTTAAAATATTACACTAAAAAAAAGTAAAAGTATTACGTAAGAATTGAGTTTAGTACCTGTATTTTGTACCAAGCTAAAGGATTTAATTTTCTCTCTTGTCTTAATTTTGCTTCAATGGCTTTCATTTTTATCAGAGTTCCATATTTTCTCTGAATTAAAATACGTCTCCACCATGACTGAATTTTTAATATGTGGTCTAAGTTATCTTTAAAATAATGGTATCTTTTAACTTTAAGCCTCATTAAATATCCTTTACAATAAGCTTGAAATTTAGTGAAAGTTTTCTCGATATGAACCTGTTTGTACGAATTAAGGTGATGTTTATTTGTTTTTTCTATGATAGCCCTAATATCCTTTCTAGTTAGATAACGGGCATGAGGTACAAAGTCCTTAGGTGTTGTCCAACTGTATGTGTATGACTCCACATCTATGTAAACAGTATTACCAGCTTCCGTGTGACAAACTATCCAAGGACAAATGTAATGTCCCTTTTTCTTCATAGCTTTCGCAAACATTTGAAAGTACATCTCCTTACAGGAGCTGTCAACTAAATTTGGATCAGATAAGAAGGGACTAGTTAACATTTTCCAAAATGTGTTAACATCATTTTTTATTACAGCCAAATTCAATTCAACAATTGTATCAGTTAGTTCTTTCACTTTCAACGATTCAATGTTAACATCATTGATGGCTTGAATAATATCATCTAGCCAAAGATTTTCAGATTCCTTACTCAACAACCTCTTCTTTAATGTCCTCATATACAAATGGTATTCTTCTTTGTGCAGTGAAAGTGGGAGCTTGAGACATGGGCTCTTCAACAATCCTATTAAACTGTTGACATTCTCTTCAGCCACAGCATTATTGATACTATCAACGACTTGAAGCACTAAAACATCAGATATTAATTATTTACTTAAAAAGTAACTACACAATTTGTTGACAAAAAATAAAAATAAACTTACACTCATCATTATTATCATCTTTCATGTTCACCATTTCAATGGCATCTCTAACATCCTCAAGTGTTAGCAATGGACATTCACACTGCTCTTTGAATTTAAATTCTAAGGCAGCAACTAACGCCGAGAAATATCGTCGGCGACAATGTGGACGCAACATTTCCAGATGTATTTGTTTGGAATTAAGTGCATTCCACACTGCCACTTCATCACCCCTCTCTACAGCTTCAGAAATAGAAGCTATTGAGGTTAAATATGAAACTGAAGCAGCTATCTCACTCTCATTAAGATTCTTTTCCAATTCACATTTTTCCAATCTCATCTCTTCATGCAGGAGGGGCATAGCAAATTTATTAATTTTAAATTTCAATCCCAAATTCGGATTTGATAAAGCTTTATATAAATCATCAGGGCTTCCTTGATCCAGTGCCCTGTTCACCTCTGCTATAGCTGATTTGTGACCAACATGTTCTATAGATTTGTTGTTACCATCATAAATTATACTTTGGAATATCTTATGCCAATTTGTGATGCTTTCTACATCTACATCCTTACTGTTTTCAGTCAGTTCCTGTACAACATCACAATAAAAGTCAAGGTTGTCTGGATTATAATTTTTTAATTTCACCCACTCTTCATTGAATATTTTATGTAAGCTGTTTATATCATTCTTCTGACAAGCTGTACATAAGGATTTCCACAAGAACTTATAGTTAGTGGCAGTAATATGTCCTTGAATTTCCACTAATGTCAACATTTCATCATAATCATCAGGCACATAACTATCATTTAGGGAATGATTGTGAGCAACTTGAATTTTTTCATATTTTGCATTTTTTAAAACATCCTTATATCTATCAATCAATTGGTTTTGTACATATTTCAATTTCAGTTGAGGGTGTAATAAAGCTGTTGTTATCGGTTTTTCTGTATCTAATAAATCATTAACTTCTTGTAATGCTTTATGAGCACTAGCATTATCATCAACACTATTTTTAGATAAAATTCCACTGATTTTTTGAAACATTGGCAATGGATGTTTACATCGCTGTAAGTCTTTTGAAACAGAGTCCAGTTGTTCATCTGAAAATTTATGGATCATTATTAGTATATAAACACACATCAAAGAAAACCCCAATAGACAAAATTATGCAGTGTACTGTGTGTCTCCAAATATATATGAATTTAATAACTCTCTGTTGCACCCTACTTTATGTCTAACTCACCTGTAAAAATGGCCTTTCCAAACACATCATGTATTATAGGAGCCTTTCCAAGCTTAAACAAATGGGAACTAAGAGCATGAATGCAATAGATTACCCTTGGCATATTTTTGTTATCATAAATATCTGTAGTTTCTGGTTGAAAAGTCTGAAATAAAAACAGATTTGTGGATTTTATTGTTGATGTACAGTCAAAAGACTCAATTATTATCAAAACAAATGTTAAATTTAATATTAAACATAAAATCTTTATTAATTAAAAAGGTGGTTACCACAGGAAGCTCAGTTCTCTTCAAAACTTGTAAAAATTTATTAATATTGTCAGTATGTTTAAACTGGAGTCCCATAAGCTGTGAAGATATAAAATATTATTTTATTAAATAAATTACAAACATTTGTCATAGCTTTGGTTCAAAAAGCAGTTGCATGTATATCTATGCTTTTCTCTTTCATAACATTTTTAAAGTTTATATTTTAATGTTTAATAGGTTTCTTTTATAAATCAAAAATATGTTTTACCTTATAGCGACGTTGATCTATGTCATATATTTTATTCCATGGGAGTAAGTCTGGTGCAATAAAATGACCAAGTTTAGCTAGATAAACACCATTCCTTAAACATTCCTCAAATTCTACAGCTGGAGGTAAAGATTCTTTCAAACAAGCTTCCATCCATGTTTTCGCTTCTTCAAGACGACAAAGATACTCATAGGCAATAGTTCTTTGTCGAATAATGTCCATTTCCTGTGCTGTTTTACGGCCCTCTGTTTCTCCTTTAAATATAAGATTTTCATTAAAGATTTTAAATGTACACAAATATTATAAAGCATTGTTTGTTTGTTTAAACCCACTAATTTTCAAAACAAGGGGATGAATTTTAATAATTGTTTCTAATTATGATAGGCAGGTTTATGCGTAGGTAAACTATAGGCTATGTAGCACTAGACTACCATGCAAGTGAGACCATGGGGTAGCTAATGCCTTATAAATGTTCTTTAAATTAATAGAATATTTTATTTCATTTATTTGATCATCAAATAACAATCTCTACTTTAACTTTATTTTTTCGGGTTTATAATATTAGTAAAGAAGTAGACATGGCTGAGTTAATCATATGTTCATTCCTTTGTATCGCACCCCATAAAATTCCAATAATCAGAAGTGAATTGATAATCCCTTTCGAGATATTATGGTAGTTTGGACGTTAGACGGCAGTATTAATGCAATAAGAGTCAGAGATTATGAATAAAAGGACTGTAATTTAAGAATCGATGCGGTAGTTAAATAACAAATACATCATAATAAATAAACAAGATTTGTTTAAAATATCAGCGTATTAAGGTATTCATTTCAGGTAATGTGCCGAGTACGATTTAAATTTGAAATTTCTATCAAGACAATCCACAAACTTACCATCGTCAATTTTTCCAATAAGTGTTTCATTAGTGTCCTTTCCCATATTATAAAATAACCTTTAAACGCATAGAATAAGAAATAAACTTGCACCATAAATAAAATATTCATTAAATATTGATTCATTTATCTATATTAGAAACCACTTTGATACAAAAACATTCATAATTTCATGGCGGTTACATATTCAGTATTCACAGACTATACAGAGGGTGAAAAGAGCAAACAACTCACAGATGAAGTAGAGAATAAACAACCTTACTATGTGATTACGTACTATGTGAGATTATAATATACATGTATTAAATAGTACAATATTATTCGGCATTTAAATTACAAAACGGACAATGGCTGAGTCTCAAATATAAATTTAAAATTAGTCGGTAGCTATAACATAGGTATACAATTTATACTTTACTACAGATTCAACATGCAAATGAATTTGAAACAAAATTATATTGGAAAAAAAAATACAAACAAACAAATTTTCTTTATCATTATAACACTGTTTAATTTTGTTTTGCTATTAATACAAAAAATTTAAATAGATCTCCATGTTAAATTATATTTGCATGAATAAAATAATAAAATTAAAAAATAATGTTCTATTTGACATATATTGTTATTAATTATTATTATTAGTTATTACCAAATTCAATAGCAATCAGATATTACTGATTATAACAATTAATTGAGACATATTTCTTACAACTATAAAACTGAATAAATAGTCTGAAGTTTATATGATTATTCAAATCAAAGAATGGATGAAGAAAGTAATGTTTTTGAAAAAGACTCCATATTCAATCCTATATGTAAATGTTACCAGGAACCCCTAATTGATGACGAGGATGTACAAATTTCATTTCGTAAAGAACAAGTTCTAAACACCGTAGTTAGGACAGAAACTTATCTCCGGGAACGTAGAATTCCAGAATTGATTCGTTTCTTGCTTACGAAATTAATTTCACACGCGCCATCTAAGCCTGTTGCATTTCTGGAAAAACTGATAGATGACTGCATGTTATTTCGTGCTGGACATGGATCGGCTCCTGTTTTATATGAAATAAGGTAAAACTACGACCTTCATTAGCCTAGCGGATGACAGCCCCTGCACGTACTTTTAATCTAATAGAAAATGATATAATTTTATAATAAAATCCTGCTATTTACAGACATTTAGAAGCTGTAATTAAAAGCTTTGATCCGTGTCAACGTGGATGGTTAAGTTCCGGTCAAGTTCGGAGACTATACACTACTTTAGGATTAGTGCCTGAAGATTTTTTGGAAGATAAGATCCCTTCTGATGTCGTTTTTAAAAGTGTTAAAAGCAGTCAAGAAAAAGAATTATTTAGTTTACTTGCGGCTGGAACGGTCTCGGATAATAGCAGCGATAATTTAAAATCTGATAATGTTTCCAACGATAATAAAAGTTATATGAATAATTAATTTTCCTATTATTTTCAGTTTAATTTAGAGTTTTTTGAGCTTTTTTATGAAATATTTCACGGAGTAGCCCCCCAGTAGCAGTAAATTGGCGTGAAGCAGTATTTCACTGTGCATCGTACGAAGAGCGGGAGCGGGAGGCCTGTATTCCCATTCTTGACCCATCTTAATCTACTCCCCCAATTTTCCATCACAAGAATGTCATAGAAGAGATTAACTCTTCTTATCCCCTCCCCTTCCTTCGGGCCTGCAAGGCATTTGCGACACTTTGATGTTATCTTATAGGGTATTTGACCTAACTGCACACCATTTGTAGTTCATTTTTCAAAAGTAAATGACCATTTTCACAAATAGTTTCAAAATTTTGACGTCATTGACGCCATATTGCTCAAAATATCGTTTTGGCGGGTCATTCAAATACCGCATTTTCATTTTGGATTTTTCGAGAAAATATTTATTAAAATAAATCATTTTTCTGGGTTTCTTTGACTTTCTTTTCTTTTGCCACTGCAGCTTCGGTGCTAGCACAACGCGTCGTATACTTCCGCTCTAAAGCTTAGACCACCCTTATATTCATAACTTCAGTTCATATTTCATAACTCATATGGCTTTTATCAATTATATTACTACGAAATGCGAATCACTACATAGTATAAAACAAAGTCGCTTTTTCTGTCATGTGTCATGTTGTATGTCCCTATGAACGCTCAAATCTTTAAAACTACGCAACGGATTTTGATGTGGTTTTTTTTAATAGATAGAGTAACTCATGAGGAAGGTTTTTATGTATAATATCATCCATTAAACCCGTGCGAAGCCGGGGCGGGTCGCTAGTACTAAATAATTGGCACTTGGCAGCACTGAACAAAAACTGTCAAAGAAGTGATTTTAATTTGTCAATGTCAAATTTCGTAAATATAAAAATTAAAATTCAAAATCGAAATTTATTATTGAAATTATATTTTTTAAATTTCTTTCATTATTGAATAATCAAGCTATTAAGTAGTTGGATATGATTTAGTTTCTCATGTAATGTGGACTGACTAAATATCAGCGCCGTAGTGATAAAAAACGATATGTTTGCAATATTTCCTAATAGATAAGCAAATTGAGGTCTAATATTTCCAAAAAAAATGTTTTTAATTGGTATTTTTATACACGTTGTGTTTTTATTCTCAATATTTGACATATACTTTAAATCACCCATAGTTAAAAATGTAGTTCCTTATGAACCAACACATGAGCCTCTTTCAGATAGACTTGTTCTATTTGTAGTCGACGGGTTAAGAGCAGAATCTTTTTTAAATTATACTACCATGCCATATCTCAGGTGCGTATTACTAATTGGTTATCATATACTGTTAGTGTATGTTTCATTATTCTTGTCATTTTTTAGATCTATTTCTAACTCTTATGGACGTTGGGGAATTTCTAATACACGAGTAC
The DNA here is from genome assembly GCA_001586405.1 of Phoebis sennae. Taxonomy (NCBI): domain Eukaryota; kingdom Metazoa; phylum Arthropoda; class Insecta; order Lepidoptera; family Pieridae; genus Phoebis; species Phoebis sennae. The sequence goes on along the minus strand of LQNK01000439.1, from coordinate 135,994 downwards.
CTACAGAAACACGTCCTGGACATGTTGCCATTATAGCTGGCTTCTATGAGGATCCATCAGCTGTTGCCAAGGGATGGAAAGAGAACCCTGTGGATTTTGACTCCCTATTCAATCAAAGTTCCTTTACTTGGTGCTGGGGAGCATATGATATTGTAGATATATTTACAAAAGATAAGAAATTAGAAAATCATATTTTTGTTAAGAAGTTTGACCCATATGACCAATCATTTAGTTCAGATAAAAATACTACATTGTTAGATACATGGGTATTTGACAATGTGAAAGAATTTTTACAAAATGCTAAGAATGATGCTTCTCTAATGGAAAGATTGCATAAAAAGAAAATTGTATTATTTTTACATCTGTTAGGCACTGATACAGCTGGGCATACTCATAAACCCAAGACACAGTAAGAATTATATTATCTCTTTTCTATAACCATTCATTTCTTTTTAATTTAATAGAGCTTATATTTTGAATAAATATTTGTTAATGTTTGATTTTATACTTGATTTAATTAATATTTTAATTAAGTCAACAATTATTCATTATGTTTTTTTCTAAACTTTTGATATATTTTTATAGAAACTTTTTAACAACATTGAAAAATGTTGATCAAGGTGTAATGGAAATGGGGAAACTTATTAGTGATTTCTACAATAATGATGGAAAAACAACATTCCTTATGACTGCTGACCATGGCATGACTGATTGGGGTAAATGTCAGATATCAAAGTAACAAGCAACATTATATAGCCTAAAATAATTTTGTTACACAAATTGGATATTATAAATTACAATACAGATTTTATTTATCAGGTTCCCATGGAACTGGATATGAACACGAAACTCGCACACCTTATGTTCTTTGGGGAGCTGGTGTCCAAAAAATTCAAGATGTAGAGAAAAATGTTGATGCTGAAACAAATGCTATGTTTCAAGAGCATAGATTTGATTTAAATCAAGCAGATCTCACACCTTTGATGGCAACATTCCTGTCTATTCCTGTACCTGTAAATTCTGTGGTGAGGATGTTATAATCATTCATGTTTAAAGTTGTATTGTTTTAAAAATGTATTTGTATTATAATGAATATCTTTTTAGGGCCAATTAAAACTTGATCTGTTGGATTCATCATTGGAAAATAAAGCCAAAGCAATATACAGTAATAGTAGACAACTTCTTGCACAATACAATAGAAAGAGGCTTGATGTGGAAGCCAATGCCATAACGATGTTGTATAAACCATATGAACCCTTGGATGCAACCAAAGTTGAAGAGTTGATAAAATTCACAGAAATGTTATTACAACACAGAGATTATGAAAAATTGATAACATTCAGTGAAGAGATTATGAACTTAAGTTTAGCAGGTCTTATTTATTACCATAATTACTATCAGAATCCATTACTTACAACAATTACTATTTCATTCTTGGGCTGGATAGCTTATTTATTACGAACATTGATGGAGCAATCTATGATTTCCCAAGTTGATGTCTCTCATAAAAAACATAAAGCAAAAAATAATTTATACAAAAGGGTGGATAAAATTATTAAGATTGTATCATTATGTTTAGGAATCCTATTCAGTTTTTTAATTTATGGTAAGCTATTATTAATTTTTAGTTTTCTTCAAATATCTATAGTATTATGCTATTCATAAACAAAAAAATAACTTGGATTTCAGCACAAGATTTGCCGTCACAATATTATATATACTTTTTACTGCCCATTTTACTTTGGGTATATGCTCTATCACCTGTTGAGTTATGGTTACAAAATTTAACAAAGCTAATTCAAAGGAGAGGCTTCACTTCATTGACTGTAGAAATATTATGCTACACATTTGGCTCGATCGCCATGGTGAGATATATTTTTATTGAATTATGAAATATATTTGAAAATTTCCTGAAGGAAATTTTTCATTTATTTCATTTGTCAAGATAAAACAAAATATATATTAATATCTATATATACATAGTAATAATGGAGTATCTTTGGTGTACTAATTTTCATATATCCATTCTGCATAGATTTGGCTATGAAGAGTCATGATTTTTCATTTCTAGGGCTATTCATTTACATATAGGTGGATGCTTAGTGTTCCATTGCTTGGCATGAGTGTTTGGCCGATGTTTTCGTTAAGACAGCAAAATATGTTGTCATATCTTGCATGGCCAATGGGATGTCTGATATTAAGTATTTTCTCCATTTCACCAGTTATTGGGAAAGATGTATTTATTGAACTAGTGTAAGTGAATTTATTTATTAAAAATTATATAATTATATGGGGTATGATTTGTTTCAAGCAGTAATGGATCCTTTTAAAATTCATTTCTGGTTGTATATTAAGATTTCTGTTACTTCATAAGGTATAATTTTTTACGATTAAAATACATATTTATAAAATTTATTTCTCCTAAAATTGTTTTAGATATTTTGGTGGCACTATATGGCTTTTAGTTATAATATGTTACATTTGGATTGTTTTAAGTCCAAAATGTGAAGATAGAAATGATCTCAGGGATCTAATACTGGGTGTAATCCATATGCTACTCCTTACTACATCTTTGCCTATAGTATTCATCCAGTCAAAGAAATTTGATAGCGGTGCATCTATTTCACAAGTTTTGCAAACGATTTGTTGGTTGATAACAGGTAAGTAAGTTTATCTTGGTTGATACCAAAATGTATGAAAAATATTGAAATATTTATATTTTAATAATTTTGTATTATATTTTTAGCTGTTTTGCCCTTGTTACCACTTCTTTACAGCAAGAGATTGAACAACCGCATTTTCGCAATTAATTCATCGACTATAATTTTCTATTTACTATTATCTGTGGCACACGAAGGACTTTTCATTGTCGCATTAATATTTCATTTAACTTGTTGGATGTATATTGAATTCCTATTTCTGGATATAGGAAATAAGCAGGTAGTATAATTTTTTTTATTATTTATTTACACAATGTGGTGCTACAATGCTGACATTAATTTAATGCACTATTTGTCATGTACTTGTCAAATGTATTTGTTTGCGGGTCTAATCTAGGTACATCAAAGATAATTGTCCGTGGCCTGCGTGACAGCATATACTGTGTGTTTGGACATAAAATGCATATATCTAAGGCATTGCAATATTGTTATTAATAAAACAACGAAATTGAAGTTTCCAATTACAAGCATCATTTTATAAGTTTTTTTATTTGTTTGAAAATTCTTATATTTTTCTCAATTTACAAGTAATTTTAAGCTTTCCAATTTTATTCGGTTAAATAATAGACATTAGTAATTCAATAAATAAATTCAATATATTAAACTTTTTTGTACATATAAAAAATAGTATGTTAGTATCAAAGTAGTATGTATTTAAATAGTGTACATATTTACTAAAGAACACGCGCCCAGGCGCAATAGACCGTTGCCACGTCCACTGCGCCAATATGGTCGACTATTTGGATTAATAGATAGTATATTTTCTTGTTACATACAGATCATGGACTACTATTTTAATTCAGACGAACAGGCTATGGAAGAGAAGAATTTAACATCTTTTGAAAGGAGCATCAGCAGCCATGACTTTAGAAGAGCTTTCTTTTTTGTATCCTTATCTATTTACTGTAGAATTTTTTTAAATTACAAAAAAACTTTACAATTTTTTTTGTAGAATTTGGTGTGTATTGGTATCATCTATACTAATATTATAAAGCTGAAGAGTTTGTTTGTTTGTTTGAACGCGCTAATCTCAGAAACTACTGGTCCGATTTCAAAAATTCTTTTAGTGTTAGATAGCCCATTTATCGAGGAAGGCTATAGGCTATATATCATCCCGATATTCCCACGGGAGCGAAGCCCTGGTGCGCAGCTAGTATTGTATAAAAATTAAATACCTAATAATCTATTACCGCCCATGAAAACCACATCGTATTCGTTACTATTAAATTTCTCATTTGCTCATGAACATTGCTCAAAAACTACTGTACCTACTGGCTTCGCACGTGATATATTATGCATGTTACATATATATAAACATCCCTCTTGAATTACTCTATCTATTAAAAGAAAAATGCTTCAATATAAAATTTCTGAAATGTGAGCGTAGTAGCGTTACGTCACATTTCGAAAAATTGTCGTCTTTACAATTTTTAACTTAATTTTCTTAACGGAGAAGCAGATTTTATTTATAGTTTTATCGTATTTCGGAACCGGCAACATCGATTCATTGAATTCATACGAAGTACGATGGGTCTTGTGCTTTACAACGTCGTACAAACCGTTTCTAATAATGACTTTGATAGTGATGAAAACTTTGTCAACTCAACTCAGTGTAGCCTGCTGCTTTCGGGCAATACAAAACATAACAAAGGTATGATTTAGATTACAATAGATATTATTTTATAGAAAACAACTGTCAGTTTGGGTCCTGTTATGGAATGTTATGTAAATATATGAGGGTAATGGAATAGATAGTGCACCTGTGTTTGCGCATATATTTGTGTACTACAATATCTCCTGAGTACATAGCTAGTCTCCGTTGAGATTGGCCACCATAACCTATATTGGGGACGCTATTTTTTATCATTATGTAGCTACATTGCATCCGTACCACTTATCGGTTTTTCTATGGATGACAGTAGTATTATGAGAACAGTCTGTTGCTGTGTTTCATATTTCTGTTTATTATTTTTGTTAATAATAATATATTAAATATCACTCGACAGTGACTCAATTAAATGTATGCTATAAACCAAAATTCCTGAGTAAAGCCTAGGCAGAGTCTAAACATGTTCTATATGTTAGTATTACTAATCTATACATATAATAATCTATATCTATATCTATACATATAATAAAACAGTAACCGAACCATTTCTGTACATTGAATATTTTTCAAAAAGAGTAATTGATATGCAACATGTATGTTCTATAGATACCAAAACCATGGTTAGAATTTTTTTTCTGTTTGTCTGTCTGTTTGTTTGTTTATCTGTTTGTCTGTTTGTCTGTTTATCTGTTTGTATGTGCGTCAATCACGTAATATTCACTGGGCAGTTTTTGATAAAATTTCACATGCTGATAGATCAATATTAGGTGCAAATTATAGGCTACATTTTATTTGAAAAAAATAATTTAAGGGTTGCTCTCCATACATGTAAACGGAGGGTATAAAAATAAATTCGCGAATACATCATTAAATTTGATGTCATAAGATAGGTCTTTAAAAATGAAATAAAGGTTTCTAAATGCGTTTTTTGCTAAATTAAATATTTTTTGAGATATATGCTTCTAAAGTCGTGAAAATATCATACCACGTGACAACGTGAGATTTTGGTTGACTTGCGGGCATGTCTTTTTATACTCTTAACGTATAGATACGGTAAAACACTCAATAAATTCTCAAAAACCTTCAAAAAATAACTAACTCTCCGCCCGCGGCTTTGCTCGCGTGTGCTACAATTTTGTATATTTGGAAGTGGCGCGCGCACTGTGAGATTTTGGTGAAACCTATTTCTACAGAAAATTATAAAAAACACTATAGACATGCGCATATATGAGCGGTCCTGCGACTTTAATTTTTCTAAACTTTTGTCGTGCGCCTCTAAAAATACAGAAAAAAATTAGTAGCCCACGCGTACGAAGCCGCGGGCGGAAGGCTAGTATTATAATAAGTATAACTTATATATCTTTCGTTTGTTACAGGCTCCAATGGGATATGTTCACATAATTGTTCTCATATACTCAAATATAATGGGATTGCAATTACTTTATCACGTTACCAACACTGGTAGTTGGTTAGAGATTGGAACTTCAATATCACAATATGTTATAGTACAAATTCTTACTCTTATTATCGTCATAATTAATCAATTGGCTAAAATATTAACTGATATAGATGCTTTTGAATTATTTATTAGCATATTTAAGAACAGAAAGAAATATGTCTAATATATGAAATAAATATTATACATAGAAATAAGAAATATTTTTACTTAATTATATGGAATCAAATAATATAGATTTTATTAAATTAAATGAGTTTTTGTCTGTGAGCGAAACGGTGTGCTTAATATCCTGATAACGAATAATGTGTGCTTATTCTATCTTTATTTATTTATAATACTTTTCGTACAAATAATCATAAAAACCGATATGAAAAAGGAAATACCATTTTTAAGATTTGTACTGAAAGGCGGCCTTATAGCAGCAATTTCTAATAGGCAACCTGCTGGGACAGGATATATCTGGATGATATGCGAGTGCTCGTGTGTGCGAGTGCGAGTGTCTAGACAGTCGACATTTCTGGGCAATGAAATCCTTTGAACAGTGCTAAAAAACCGACAACAATCGGATTGATGGCGGATGCATCGGCAGACGTAAAATACCTACTACGTATAGGCATATTACCCCGTCTACACATCCGCGGGTGATATGTGCAGCTGACGTCCGTGGATGCATCTGCTCACTGCTGATGTGTAGAGGAGGAGGTGTTCTTTAAATGCGATGCATTCGATGCTGACCTGTGTACACTTAATTTTTGTGTTCGTATACAGATTTGGCAGTTTTTCGATTTTGATCGGACATAATAGCTATTATTGGAGTGGTCACCCTAGACATGACAGGCTGTGACAGCAATGTAAGGTTGACATATGGTTGACATTTGAACTACTCAAAAGTAAAAGAATTACTTACATTGAATAACTTTGAATCCGATCGAATTTAATTAAAGTTCTGTAAATCAGTGGTTGTGTTTATTATTTGTAATCGTTGTGAATTCAATAAATTAGTAACCAACATTCCGGTAATAACTCATGCTTACTTTTTAATTATAAGAACAAAACCCGTGAAGCTATTTTTCGAAATAGTACCGGGTTATAAGTTGGATAAAATAATCTCGTAAATCAGAAACAAAAATTCAGCTTAGACAACTTTTGAAACCCATTCGTTGGGTAAGATCCAGACCAATGTCCAAAAGTAGAGATTTTGCATCAAATGTTCAACAAATTGAGGGGTGAGTTTATTGCGATGGCTTTAACATTTATTTATTTATAACTTATTTACCTTTTATTGTTCCTTGTTTATTGGCAGGTATAATGGAGAAAAATTGATATACCCAGCAGCTTCTCGGAATAAGGAACCTATCCTACAAGTACTCAAAAGATTTATTCTCTGCGATCTTGATCAAATTGAAGATGATAGCCCATTGTTCTTGGAAGTAGCCTCAGGCTCTGGTCAACATTTAGCTCATTTTGCTCCCAACTTTCCAGGTGTGAAATTTCAGCCTAGTGAAGTTGATACTAATTTATTTGGTAGTATATCCTATTATGCAAATAACTGCCCTACAAAAAATATATTACAACCAATATTTTTAGATATAAGAGATAAATTTAGTTTTGAAGAAAATTCTATTGATTATTTATATAGTGCAAATATGATCCATATCAGCCCATTTGAATGCACAACAGGCTTATTCCAAAATGCTGGTACATGCTTAAAGCCTGAGGCTCTTATGATAACTTATGGGCCCTATTGCAAAGATGGTGTAATCACACCTCAAAGTAATATTGATTTCAATGCATCTCTTAAAGCTAGAAATCCATCTTGGGGCTTAAGAGACATAAATGATCTCATCAAGTTAGGAGAGGATAATAATCTATCACTAATAGATACTGTAGAGATGCCTTCAAATAACTATACATTGATTTGGAAAAAGGATTAGTGCAAGCCTTGCATACATTAGTTTTCACAATTTGACTATATTATAACCAAATAATAATTAGTATAGTAACATTTATAAAATGTTGAGAAAATAAGGAATAATAATCAATTATACATTGGATATACAATAATCTTAACATTTATCTATAATCTTCTAGCATTAAATGTACATTTCAATATGAAAAATTTTATGGTGCTTTTGCATATTTTCATTTTTATACAATTTATTGCATTTCTCATGGTTCAGACCTACATTTGTAATCCTCTGTATTGATAAATATATATAGTAGAAAATAAATAATAATAGTCTTCTGTATATATAATTTTATTTAAAACCCATCCAGTACCAGTCAGGGAAATACTATCAATTTCAACACAATTATGATGTAGCATTGAAAGGTAATGTAGTATCACTAGTGTTCATTCTCTATATAAATTATCTACATTACATTTTTTTCTTACATCATATGTAATTTAGTTATAAGTGACGAACGCAAAATATCGTTACGTGCCATTGTTTCGCCATTCCTGATATAGGGCAATTTTTAAATGTGCCAGATGCCAGTATAGTTTTCTTTTCTAAGTAAGCCATGGGTACTATAACGGATAAATTGTCTCGTTAAATTAAATTAAGCAATAGACACTTGTACGGTTTTTAAGTTAATATGAAGGATTATTGTAAGATTATCCCAAATTTGACCTTGTCAACTTGCTTTAATAATAACATTATTTATTAATTGCGTATACAATTTTTGTATATAAAAGCTGTTGTAGATAATATTATAGCCGTGGTGGATGAAGTTCTCCTGAAGCCCATCATCAGGGCTATAGGTTACCTTGCCACACATTCGACACCCCTTCGACATATAAACATTCTAAGACATTCGATACATTGCTGTGTACTAGACCGAAACTAAGTGAAGCTTGTAATATGGGAACTAGGCAACTGATAAACATTTATAAGAATAAGGCAGATAACCCCTGCGCCAACCGCGTCGTAAATATCGTCCTTCTTCACGATCGACAATCGCTCAATTCGTTCATACGCGTCGGCCGTCGATAACCCTAAAATGATTTCATTCTGTGCCGCATGCAATCCTTACTTCCTTACTAATAAAATAAGAAATATGCCTATAAATAACGATAAATACAAAAAGGCTGATTTTGCAGATGATAATTGTATTTTATTAAACGTCGTTCATCGTTGTGTTCATGTGTTGGCAATTTTACTTTGTTTTGTAAAATGAACATCAAAACTTTATTTTCAGTAGGTATCGTATTCTAATTTCTAAAAACTGGCCAGCTATTGGCTAAGCTAAGTTCGATAATTAAAAGGCGATCCCGCATTTTTTCGCTCTTGGCTTTTCGGTGTGGTAGAAAGTAGATGCTTAATGTGAGAGCATAGTAAAAGTTGGGTACCATTGAATATTGTTATAAAAGTAATTATTATAAAACATGTTAATTATACGATTGACCATAAAACGGATTGTATCGTTTTTATTTTTACACTTTGTGTTTGTTTCATTCAAATCGGTTAACAAACAAAAAAGGGTTCAAAGCGATCCATCAAAAAATATCAATGCGCGTAGTTAGATTAAGTTGAACCTTTTTAAATATTGTTTGCACAATACTTTCTAATAAAAATTTTGCCTTCTCTTGATGTCCAGAGTAGATTACCGTCATGGTGGCCAATCACAATAAAGACTAACTAACATGCAGAAGTTATTATTAGCGTCTATAAGCAAATACGCGTTAAATGCGTGCAAACATACAAGTTTCTTTCATTCTGAGAGTATATTAATATTTCAAATAGAATTATTGAAATTATATAAACATGAACAGTGATACCTTTGTTATATTTCATTAAGAATATTTTGGACTTGAAAAAAACAGTTATTAAATCGCAATTATTGGATAGTTCTTTTAAAATAAAAATAGATGTTTATTAATGGGCTTTTTTTTTAAAAATTAAGTGTTGACAAGATGTATTTACAGATAAACATTTCTAAATCGTATAAATTGTCATATCACCAAGTAGAGAATTTTGTATTCCACGCGGCCTAAGCCGCAGGCGGAAAGCTAGTTTATATTATTATAAACGCGAACTTTTAAATATAAATAAACATGATTTTATAACCATGTTTTTATGATTTTATTAGCATGTTTATGTATTTTTAAAAGCACGCGCGTATCTATACTAATATTATAAAGCTGAAGAGTTTGTTTGTTTGTTTGAACGCGCTAATCTCAGAAACTACTGGTCCGATTTGAAAAATTCTTTTAGTGTTAGATAGCCCATTTATGGAGGAAGGCTATAGGCTATATATCATCCCGATATTCCCACGGGAGCGAATCCCTGGTGCGCAGCTAGTCAGTAATAAAGGTAAAAAGTAACAAGTCGTCTGAGGTAAGTTGCTTTTTTAGCCACGGTGAGCGCTGCAGTCGATTCGGGTTCTCCCACCACCTACTTTGCACCTAGCGACAAAAAGAATTTTCCAAATCGGTCCACAAACGCCGGAGTTACGTGGTAACATACATAAAAAATGATCGCCTGATCCCTCTAGCAATCGTCCCGATGTTTTTTTTTTAAATGAAGTTGTATAAAATGAAAACAAAATAAAATTATTAATTTCGTTTGTTGCATGTTAACTCATGAATAACCTATGTGGTAATCATTTTTTATCCACTGTTATGTATGCATTGTTAGAATTATATTATGTAAATTATATAAATACTAGCTTTCCGCCTGCGGCTTCGCACGCGTGGGCTACTAATTTCTGTATTTTTAGAGGAGCACAACAAAAGTTTTAAAAAATTACGATCGCAGGACCAGTTATATATGCGCATGTCTATAGTGTTTTTTTATAATTTTCTATGGAAATAGGTTTCACCAAAATCTTACAGTGCGCGCGCCTCTTCCAAATACAGAGACTTGTAGAACACGCGAGCGAAGCCGCGGGTGGAGAGTTAGTTATTTTTTGAAGGTTTTTGAGAATTTATTGAGTGTTTTACCGTATCTATACTTTAAGAGTAAAGAAAGACATGACCGCAAGTAAACCAAAATCTCACATTGTCACGTGGTATGACATTTTCATGACTTTAGAAGCATATATCTCAAAAAATATTTAATTTAGCAAAAAACGCATTTAGAAACCTTTATTTCATTTTTAAAGACCTATCTAATGACATCAAGTTTAATGATGTATTCGCGAGTTTATTTTTTTACCCTCCGTTTACATGTATGGAGAGCCACCCCTAAAATTATTTTTTTCAAATAAAATGTAGCCTATAATTTGCACCTAATATTGATCTATCAGCATGTGAAATTTTGTCAAAAACTGCCCAGTGGTTATTACGTGATTGACGCACATACAAACAGATAAACAGACAAACAGAAAAAAAAATTCTAACGATGGTTTTGGTATCTATAGAACATACATGTTGCATACCAATTACTCTTTTTGAAAAATATTCAATGTACAGAAATGGTTCGGTTACTCTTTTATTATATGTATAGATTAGATAAAAGGCAAAAAGCTGGCGGATCTATTGATAACCTTTACATTTATGAATGTGGCAACGGTGAGAATCATCAAAATAATGAAAGTTGTTAACAACAACAACTAACAACAACTTTTATAACTTTTTGAATCGTTATATCTCAGAAACGGTGGCTCGTAAGAAAAAAAGTATTGGTACATTTTTTATAGATAATATTATGATCTACAATTTTTGTCTGATGTACTTTTATGATAAAACTTACCGTTTTGCTGAAA
>LQNK01000439.1:109476-122339 GCA_001586405.1 Phoebis sennae | reverse complement strand
TGGGAACTAGGCAACTGATAAAAATTTATAAGCATAAGGCAGATAACCCCTGCGCGAACCGCGTCGTCAATATCGTCCTTCTTCACGATCGACAATCGCTCAACTCGTTCATACACCTCGGCCGTCGTTAGCCCTAAAATGATTTCATTCTGTGCCGCATACAATCCTTACTTCCTTACTAATTAAATAAGAAATATGCCTAAAAATAACGATAAATACAAAAAGGCTGATTTTGCAGATGATAATTGTATTTTATTAAACGTCGTTCATCGTTGTGTTCATGTGTTGGCATTTTTACTTTGTTTTGTAAAATAAACATCAAAACTTTATTTTCAGTAGGTAACGTATTCTAATTTCTAAAAACTGGCCAGCTATTGGCTAAGCTAAGTTTGATAATTAAAAGGCGATCCCGCATTTTTTCTCTCTTGGCTTTTCGGTGTGGTAGAAAGTAGATGCATTATTGTGAGAGCATAGTAAAAGTTGGGTACCATTGAATATTGTTATAAAAGTAATTATTATAAAACATGTTAATTATACGATTGACCATAAAACGGATTGTATCGTTTTTATTTTACATAATTACTGCGGGATATTTGTAAATAACAAGAAACTTCTAGTTGTAAATTTTAAACAAATATATTTAAAAAATTATTTAGGTAGACGCTCTTCTATTCTTGAACTGAAGTCGTTTGTCAAAGTGTAGATAAGTCACATTGACATTTGACATAATGTGATATTGTGGGTATAAACATTAAACTTTATGTTTAGTATTGATTATTATTGAAATTGGAGTGTTTTGATTTTCTGAGTGTAAACAAGATTTTAGATTATTTTTATTTTTGTTAATAAATGTTATATGGAATTATTAAAAAAAAATTAATTTTTCCCTTTAGTAGTTTCATCGTTGCTGATATAGATTATTATTCTAAAAGAATATTGTTCCGGGAGTGATAACAATAAATACAGTGCATCTTTTCTAATAAAAAGTTCATCACTGTCTAGCGATATCTCTTATTGTGCCATGTCATAATCCCTTAATTTTCCCAAAACAATGGCGTTCGATAAAGAATTTATTATAGAGTTATTCTTGGAGGATAATTTTTCATCTATAAATAGATTAGTTGTAGCTGCTGCTAATGTTATCAAAGAAAACCACGAAAATGTCTCCATTATTAATGATGTTATAAAAAAGGAGAATAGTAGTTTAACAAAAAAGGAAGATTACAACAAATTGGTCAGACAAACTCGTCCAACTTATGAAAATAATCATTTTTATGAAAATATTGTATCCAAGTATACTGATGAGGACTATACAGCAAAATTTATGATGAAAAAATCTACAGTTCAGGTAATTCCCAATGGACTGGCTACTTTAAGATAATTTTTAATTTTATGTCATAATTTAGCATGATGCATTATTTGATAGGTGTAATGTTAATGTTATAGGTGTATTGAAATTCAATATTCATTATTAAATATTTAATTTTCAGGCTCTTATTAACCACCTGAAAGATTATATCAAACCAGAGACATGTATTATCTCACTTGATAAAAAGGTTCATATTTTCTTGTGGCTCCTTACAAGTGATTCCTCATTTAATGATGTTGCTAAGTTATTTAGCTTACATAAATCATCTGTTAGTTATATTTTTCATGAAATTGCTACATTATTATCGGAACAGAGATATCATTTTATAAATTGGCCTTCCTTAGAGGAACAGCATGTTACAAGGATCAAAGTAAATAGTAGATATGGATTTCCAAACTGTGTTGGATTTATAGATGCTTGTCGTTTAAAAGTTGGATCACAAATAGGCCAGAAGGATAAGCCTGAAATAATTTTGCTACAAGCTGTGTGTGACGAAACATTAATGTTCTTTGATATCCATATAGGAGAAATTGGAAATACACATAAAAATCGAGTTTATAAAGACAGCCAATTAGCTCATGAATTAAAAAATTTCATTGATTTTGATAATCACATTCTAGGGAATTCAGAGTATAAAATGAGAAAAAATTTAATTACTCCCTTTTCTAGTGATGAAGTGTTGACAAGTGAAGAAATGAAATTTAACGAAACTCATTGGAAAACTTGCACTTATATTGGGCATGCTTTTGAATTGCTAAAAGAAAGATTCAAAAAGTTAAACCATATTAACATCAATAAACCTGAGTCTATTAAGATGCTCATCTGTGCTGCTTGTATACTACACAATTTTGTTTTACTTCATGAAGGTAGCTCCTATATGAAGGAAGAAGTGGTTATTAATGATGATGGGGTAACTATAGATCCAAGTATAGTAAAGACAGCAGTGGAAAAACGACAATTTCTTTGTAATTACATAAATTATATAGATGGTTTCTAATAAACAGATTGGAAAATTTTGTTTTTTTTTTTATGGACACCAAGTACATTTAAGAGATTTATGGAATATTAATGTTATGAGGAATGGTTGGATGTTTATATAAAGTTTAATGAAATGTAGAATATTTTTAACTGACTTTCTACATTATAGTATTTTATTTTTTTCAAATGGCGCATGCTCCAGCTGGGGTCACTCAAGTCACTTGTGACACAGTACAGCAGGAACTAAAAAGAGTATTTGCGTTTTAATTTCTCTCTTTTTCTGTCTGAAGTACATTAATACCGGGAATTTTTTCAATTTTTTTTTAGGCAGCAAAATGTTTAAAGAATTAAAAAATTAATAATTATTTTTAATTTATTAACTGATTATATTATCGATTTAGAACGTCCTGTAAAAATTTGGACACTGAAAAATTCCTTGTATAATATCGCTAGGTGCAAAGTAGGTGATGGGAGAACCCGAATCGACCGCAGCGCTCACCGTGGCTAAAAAAGCAACTTACCCCAGACGATTTGTTACTTTTTACTTTTATTACTGATACGCGCGTGCTTTTAAAAATAAATAAGCATGTTTATAAAATCAGAAAAACATGGTTATAAAATCATAAAATCATGCTTATAAAAGCATGTTTATTTATATTTAAAAGTTCGCGTTTATAATAATATAAACTAGCTTTCCGCCTGCGGCTTAGGCCGCGTGGAATACAAAATTTTGTACTTGGTGGTATGACAATTTATACGATTTACAAACTTTTGTCTGTAAATATATCTTGTCAACACTTAATTTTTGAAAAAACCCCATTAAAAAACTTCTATTTTTATTTTAAAAGAACTATGCAATAATAGTGATTTAATAACTGTTTTTCTTAAGTCCAAATTATATCCTTAAAGAAATATAACAAAAGTGTCACTGTTCATGTTTATATAATTTCAATAATTCTATTTGAAATATTAATATACTCTCAGAATGAAAGAGACTTGTATGTTTGCACGCATTTAACGCGTATTTGCTTATAGACGCCAATAATGACTTTGCATTGTTGGTTAGTCTTTATTGTGATTGGCCACCATGACGGTAATCTACTCTGGACATCAAGAGAAGGCAAAATTTTTATTAGAAAGTATTGTGCAAACAATATTTCAAAAAGTATTGTGCAAACAAAAAGGTTCAACTTAATCTACCTACGCGCATTGATATTTTTTGATGGATCGCTTTAAACTTCATATCTTTTTTGTTTGTTAACCGATTTGAATGAAAGAAACACCAAAATGTCTGCGGGGCGTGCCGTAATATATTATCGAAAACCGCATTTAAATCGGTTAAAATTTAATTTACTTACTTTCTGTGAAGTCCGCCATGTAAAGCACATCTATACTAATTAATTTTATTGATTGTGGCATGTATGTATGTATAAAAAAGATAAATATTAATAATGATGGTATAGATTTAGGTAGAAAACTAATAAATTACGTTGTACCATTGGAAATTATTATTTGGTTATTGTTTTTCTTAATCACAGTAAGCTATTTGACATTTCTAAGTCCGCTGTAATTGCAACCGCTAGTTGGCGTTGTCATCGCGCACCTTGCCAATACTGAACGAAAAATGACCAACCTAACAACATTAGGGATGTAGAGGATGAGAGCACAGCGTGGAGAAATGCAAATACCGACGTACTAGCTTATTATGCTCGTTATTAGAAATTTAATATAAAAAATGTCGAAAAATTAATTTTTGTTATGTCATAGCTGTTATTTAATTTTAATTAGCTTTGTCTATCACAAAGAAAGTTGTGTTCCAGTGAATTTTTATACATATCTATAAAAATAATATCGTTTAATCCGATAACCTTATTCATATTGATCAAGGTAATGAAGGATAATGAAGTAGACAAAAAATAATAAGTTATTGAAATTCATTTATTTAATACAAAGAATATAAATAATACATATTCTTGGAGTACACAGTCATTTCCATTGAAATATATAAAACGTGCGATTTTTGTTTACAATGACGATACCATGCAACACATTGAAAATACAATTCAAATATTTTTTTTAAGTTGGCCTATTATTAAACTAACTTTTTTATATCTAAAATAGTAAAAAAAAAACTATATAATATCATAAAACAGAAATAAATTCTGTTAATTAAATAACCTTTGAGTCACGGTGGGAATACTTAAAATTTTTTATAGATCTCTGATTACTCAGGTGGTATATTTAGCCTTTTTTGTTAGTATCAAAATATTGTAACCATATTACAGTTCGTTTTATTTATAATTATTTGAGTTTATTAATTGTAGTGAGTAAAAAATCGAATTCTTACTCTTAGTAGGTAAATCGATAAATAATTATTGTTATTAAAAGATACATGAATGCTATGCCTATGGGATGAGGACATATACATATTATAAAGATATCTTTCAGTAATATCTTGAAGCTTCGCAAACTTTAAAATATGTATTAACAGGAGACTAAACATATTCTATTCATTTTATGCTTCCTAAAATACATTAGGCACTATATTGGCAACCTACAAGGCACTATGCACTTAGCACAGCAATTTTTAATCTAGTAACAACAACAATTTTTAATTTTCATGAAATAATTTTTCTTTACATGCTGTATTTGCTTATAGCCTGTTTCTTTCTATTCATTTACCTAGACCGAAACATTAAAAATAAATTTTGCTAGATATGAAATCGATACTTAATTTTAACTAAGTATATTATTTCGTTTCTGATATTTAAACTAATTTTCTTATATGTATGAAGTCCACTATTTCGCTTTATCATAGCATTATATACACATTTATATTTACAGAATTGCGTAGCGAAATTAGGTATATCTACGAAATATAATGTGGAATGTATTAGTTGTATAGATTTACCGATTTACATTGGACACGGCATTTAATACTGAAAAGAACATATTTTCTGTGAGAAGGTACAATTTTGTAGATAACGTACAATAGTATTGTAATTTAGTTTACAATATTAAATGTTTTACTTTAATGAAAAGCTGCAACATCCATTTAAATGGATTTTATAAATGCGAGTATTTACCACTGTATGTTCTTGTGATTTAAAACTATTACTTTAATAATTAAACTATAAAACTGTACAACAATATAAAATATATTTTTTTTGTATTTACAAAGAAAAGTCTCTGTCACCGTCACGACGATCAATGCAAACTACACTCACTTTTCTCACCGACTTGCTCGGAAGACTTGGCACTCGCGATACAATGTCACAATTCATACTATCACTTTGAAATAGTTCCGTACACTGTCTTTTGGGGTATATTTCATATGTATGTTTTTTTAACTTTTTGCAAAGTGCCACATTTAAGATCCTTGTCGAGAGATTCCGTAGAATTGCGAAGATCGAGTGCGCGCTCCTTTCCTAGTTCAACATGTAGATTGTCTTGTTTTGCGAGGGGACATACGTTGGCTACCATATTCACATTTTTAGACCTAGGTGGCATATATCCAGAGTTTACGTTTAGGGGAGTCTCCAGTGGACTTAATCTGAAAAAAAAAAAACAAATTTCAATTAGAATATTTATCTATTTTTACTAAGTACAGCTTGTGATTATTTAAATATAATAATACTTGTTATAGGAACTTTTACATTCCAATAATATTTGAGTTAAAGTGTTTGTTGTAATATTTTAAATTCTATAATATTTACCTGTTTAAATGATTGTGTTGTTCATTGAATGGTGAGGTATCGGTAAAAAAGGGGTGTCGAAATCGCCGGGAAAATAAATATCCTATCACGAAACCGACCATCAGTGTTACTAGACAAGAGGCCACCACAGCCGTCAACAGTGCTTGTGCGCTATAAATGTTGCCATCTGCAGCTTCCACTGTTAATAAATCTAAAAAGAAAATATGATGATTGTAAGCAAAAATTATGCATAAGGTCGTACAAATGTTTACATTTTAATCATTATTTAGTCTGAAGGTTTACCTGTTTCGTGTTTATTATCATTCATATGTTTTTCTTCGGATAACACATTTGTTTCCACAACTTCGATTAAAATTTCATTTTGAATGTCATCAGACTTCTGACGTAGATTCGGTTCAGATTGCGTTGGCTTTTTCGTAGCGGGATTTCTATTGCTATGCCTATCGTTAGGTATAAGAGCAGGAAGTTTGTTACAAATATCAGTCTTTCCGTATTCCACATTTTGTAGAAATCTTTCTGGATTCGGGAACTGCCTATTCCCTACCCAAGAACATTGTTGTTGTTTGGAATCCCATGCGCAATGAGGATCTTGTAATGCTACACAATCCCTGAAAACACAAAAATACCGTTTAAAATACTGTATGCCATATACTATAAGAAATGTAAACAAGTTCATTGTAATTGTCTAATGCTTACCTGCAGGACTGCACATTGGTACAGTGAGATAACGTTACTGCTCGTATAATGTCTCCGGATGACACAATTAGTTTTTCCGTTGTAAGTGCGACATGCATTTGCCTAATGGGAACGCCTTGTGGCAAAACTTGCACTTCGGATATAACTGTAGTCCTTACTGGATTTTTACTATATTCGTCTACGCTTGCATCAAATATCCCTTCGTTGGAAGCAACATTTACAGCTTTAATTACTCTACCATCATCTGTGCCGACGTACATAACATCATATTTATTGCCATTCATTGATTGTACCTGTGGATGTATCGCAATAGCCGAGAATCTGTACTGTAAACTAACTCTTATCAAGATAGGGCGTGCCAAGAAAGACGGCACAGCTTTATCCATCAGCGGATGGGTTTTAATAAAATTGACCGCCGAGTCTGACAAAGTTCGACTGTCTTCGACACATGATCCAGGTTGGGGTGTCGGTACTTTTTCTTTTTCTAATTGTAGCCAATTTGAGTTCATGCTTTCTTGTCCTTTAAATGATCCTTCAAATGCATCTAAAATATCTCTCATGGCAAAGGCGCACACCGCAGAGCCTCCAATGGCGTTTTGTGGCGTGGTAAAAACTGCATAAACAATGTCGTTTCTACTCCCGCCGCTTCCATATATACCGTTAATGATCTCAGTAGTTGCCTCTGTAAGAAACGAATCATGGCTTAAGTATATTTAGCAACGAATTGTAATTTTGTTATAACTAAAATAATCCTAGTACTTACGGATTTCATCAAAATAGAACGGATATTCTCCAGGCATAGAACAATTCAACCGAGTTTTAAGAAATGAGGTCCATCGATCGCTAAAGGTGTGAGGTCCACCTTTATCATTTAAACAAACTCTCGCTACTCTAGAATAAACAGCCTGTAAAGTATTGAAAAATTAATTGATTTTTACTTTTCAAAAATAGAATTTCATTACATTTTAAGGGATTTAAACAAATAACTTACTTTTCCACAGTTCATGTATTCCACGGCTGTTTCGCGATAAAAGAAGTAAACGTGGCTAGTTGAAGCCACTGCGCTAACGAATGAAGGGTCATTTAAAAGCCGTAAATCGGAATGTTCTGTCCTCACTGGCTCTCTATATATTAATGGGTCTGTTCCAGAAAAGTCAGCAGCCGTTGCAGTGTAAAGATGACCATCTGTTAAATTGAAATCATTTTAAATGTCAATTTGATTATTTGTTATTAATAAAAATTGATTTGTCTATTTAATGTGTAGCTAAATCTATTCTATGATAAGGTTAATCTCAAGTGCTTGTTAATGTAGTATGGTTGTGCCCTAAAACAACCAAAGCACTGAACAGACATTGTTGTTCTACTTATAATGTGAAGTTTACAGAAAGTGCAATGTAACTGTACATTTGTACGGGTAATAATGTTGATTCATATCGTGAATCGTGCTTGGTACAGCCTCTCTGAAGAAGCATAGTAATAGCTGCATACAATTTGTAAATTGTAATAAAATTTCTAAATGTCATAGCTCAAAAATATTAATTTAACAGGTAAGTAGATGTAAGTAACTATACATAGTATCTGAGTAATAAATTTATTATTGGGTATCGATTTCTTATTATAGATTGCACTAAGTGTTCTTTTGTTTTCTTTGACATTATTTTTTTATTATTTCTAATTAGAAATTCCTTATTTTGAGAAAAATTATTACCTGTAAATATAGCAGTAGAGTTGTGTTGCGGACTGTACGGGCATCGTCCTGTACCGTCGAACTCCTCGAGGTGGTGATTGGGTGGGTGGCGAGCATATCGTCGGCACATCGGCTTAAAGGCGTTGGTCCCACAAACTAATAACCGGCCGTGTGCTCTGGCGGCCACTCGAAGGTAGTTCTGGCACTCATCTGCGGATTTGCCCTTTAGCTGGCAGAGCTCTCTGTGTGCATCCGTCGATTGCCATTCCAAACGCTGTGAATTAAAAATGCATACATTTCACTCTCATCTTTTTTTTAAATTAGTTTTTGCTGTTTTTGGAAATATTTCCTTTCCATGCACTATATACTGTGGCAAATGGTAATAGCTTCATATGTATTATAGTTCTTATCTAAGGTGAGATGGATTATGTGTTAAAATCCATCAATTCAAAAGCACTACGGACTCTAATGGAAAGAAGGGCGCCGTGGCAAGCCTTTTACGTTGATTGTAGTTTTGCACCTACTTTCAGCAATTGCTTGCGGTATTATACTAAAACGTCTTATAATTGAAACATTAAAACACGTATTACTGCCATTTTATATGTGATTATTATTTGTAATTATATATCATTCGTTAGCTGGAAACAAACTGGGGTTATAATAAGATTTATTACTAGAGTAGTAAGAGACTTTGTACACATAAAGATGCAGTAAAATACCAATTTTCGTATAATTACACAACAAGATAAATTTCATTATGTAGACCCTGTTTTACGTAGGCACCTGGGCTTACATTAAAACGCGTGCTTTGTAGCATATTAAAGTAGAAGCGTAGAATAATATTCTTTGTTCATTAACTTCACAGGCTTTTTAATTACCTTTATTTCACATAAAATTATATTCTTCAAACCACTAAAAGTGTAAATACTGAATTATTAGAGAATACAAATAGGCTTTATATTGTTATGAAACATTACCCCGTTCATATTATAAATTTGCCATTGTTGATAATGGCATATTGCCAAAAGTGCTCACCAAATGCTATCAAGTGTAAAATATTACATGTTAGTGTGAATATATGTGAAATTCCAATACATATTATTGCAACGGGTAAGAACGAGCGATTCGATCGCGTGTGCATCAATCATGGGTTCATAACGTGACTACGATAATTCCATCAAATCATTGCGCATGCATGATGGAGATGTCGCTGCTAGAGACCGCGCAATAGGATAATGTGACTGGATAATATCAATAATATTACATTCACGAATTTCCCGCTATTTGAGATTTTAAATTTTAGATACCTAAAGCTTACTGCGAAGTGGTTTCTCATACTACCATCGTTGATCGTTCACCACTGCTTTTACCGCTTTTAATCACATCGTTATAAGAAAATTGTCATGATTTTTAGAGTAGAGTTTTAGATATAAATAAAATTTTTCTGTTAAACTTCCTATAATATTATAGCATTTTTAATTTTAAAAATAACATTTCGTTAAATAAAAGCAAACTATCAAATGTAACCACAATTCTATAGGAGGTCGTAGAGCATAATAGGTTAACATAGTGCAGTGACAGAGAGACCTGTGTTTGCACAAGATTAGGAACATAAACCAGAAGCTAAATGCTGGCTTTACTTGTCGCTTGGATTACGAACAGTGCAAAATTAATGGTTATGAGTATACAGATACGATACACATTCGCTTTCTCGACGTGGTATCAAAAGTGGAAACGATAAGATAAGATAGAGATGCACTATATTTGTTTAACATCAAAATCAAGTCTTAAGATTGAACAAGAAGCACATTGAATTTGTAAAGTACTTAAGGTTTTGAACTTATTCTTAGTGAGTATTACGAAGTAGGTAAAAATGTGTGTTGAAGATGCTTACCTGCTCGATATTCTCAGATAAGTCATATAAGCTGAGATTGTAGACCATACTCCTGTAAAAAAAAATAGAAAATTCTTAGAGTTAAGAAATTATTTAAAAAAGCTATACAAAGCTATAAGAATTCGATCGCATTTCTCACATAAAAGAATAGAATAGAAATACCAATAAAGGCATCTGATACAGGCAATTATGTAAAAACAACGAAGACCATTTCAATACAGATGCACAAAAGTGGTTGCGCGCAGCTGCTCAAAAATATTTAGTCTGCTGAATAGAGACATTGGCATTCGAGTTATTCGCAAACACAATGAAAACATCGGAAGTTTATAGCATTGCATTTATAGCTCATTTACAGCTCGTGACTAGAACGTCTAAAATTTTCCAAAATTAAACGAATAACGAATGAATTTTTATACAGGAAAAGTAAGATGTTATTAAAAATCCTAGGTAATATTTTATTTTTAACTCACCTTCCTCCCACTAAAATTGAGAAGTCATCTTTATCTAAAATGCGGAAGTGGTTCGGCCCTGTAGTGTTGCCCACAAACTGTTCTGAAGTTTCGTCACCTGCAACAATGCAATTAATGATATCTACTTCTGGGAAAAACTACTAAAACATGTTGTAAAGGCTTCGAGTTGCAAATAATTTGTTCGGTAAATGAGTCAATACAGCTTATGTGCCCAGTGGCCCTACGCTCGTTTAGCCATGTTATTTGGATTCTACAGAATTTCATGTTTCGCTTAGGGTTGCCAATATAACGCCTCATTGATTTTAGCACGCTTAGTTTATTACCCTCCGGTCTACACATCGTTTAAGTTTATATTCAAATAAACAATATCGATTGCTTAAACACTTAGGTAAACGCAATCTCACGTTTACGTGCATAATTTGTACCTTAAATAAATACATACTATAAAAAAATGCGTTTATTCACTAAGTAAATTAACATCATACAACGAATAATGATAAAAGGTAATGGCTCAGCATCTGCGTCCTGGCAGATCAGTGCCAGACAAAGCTGTTTGTCAGCCACTCTTGAGTCCCTAGCATGTTAGGCAGAAGCCGTGAAGTTGATACAAAAAATAATACACCAAGAAAAATACTAAGTAAAAAATACAAAAATACATAGAATATAAATGTGAAAAATACATAAAATAGTAAGCATTTTAGCAAATATGTAATTTATGACTGTTTAAGGAGTACAAAACATTGCATGATGAAGATATTTGAAGTGACACAATCATTTATGTCTATATTTAACAGTGTGTCTAGTTCAAAGTTTTAAACATTAACCCCCTTACTAATAAAAAATTTGTCAATTGTATGAGAAGCGTATAACGAGTGTATAGTAATTTTGTTACTAATAAACAATGTATAAGGTGTTCGTTGTTTAAACTATGTACAAGCCTCGTACAAGTTGTATGAAAACGTTATACAGCCTCATACCTATGTTTAAGCTCTGTATAAGTCATTATATAGGAAGATGGCGGCTTTATTTTGAATCAGCTGATGGGGTGAAGTATTGTCAGTTTGAAAATTGAAGCATTGGAAATGGATTACATACATTTATTTGTTCAATTTTATGATGTAGATTCAATTGCATGTCGAAAAATGAAGCGTTATAAAAAAAGAGGAGATCCATTCAAATAGGACGATACTGCATTTAAAGACAAATATCGTTTTACAAAACTATACGTTCAGAAGTAGCTTTCTCTTTTTTGAAAAAAATTGAAAACTGGCGGTTATCAGCAACAAATTCAAGAAAACATTAATTGGGATGTTATTGGGTCTATAGATTGTGCACACGTCGAAATAAAGAAAGTGACTGGAGATGAAGGACAATATTATATAAATAGGAAAGGACCTTTTGAACGTACAGGTAAATCTAAAATTATCATATACACAACGCTTTGGAGCTAATGAATTTTCAGGAATAAGTTATAACAAGATGAAGTATAAAGGATGGAAAAAATGTGAACTTAATTAAAAATTAATATAATAAAACACGTTATTTAATTTGATGTTTTATTCAATATATTTTCTAAAATTTGTATTTCCAATTGTAACTTTCGTTTTTTTTTTTAAATTGCTATTTGTCTGCCCCACTCTCTTCTTCTTTACAATTTTCCTCCTTAATATAGGCTTGTTTCTTACTTTCGTGGTCTTCCTCCTTATTTTGAGTAATTTATTATATCTAATCATTGTAAGCTCAGTAAGGTTACGCTGAAAGAATACAAAAACAAAAAGCAGTATCTTTCTGTATTCTCGAATCTCGAATTCTTTAACAAATTAAGGGATTCGAAATTGCGGATACAAATAGTTGTATTTTTTACACAAACTAAATTGTAGCAGAATTACCTTTCGAGAATTTATTCGCCAAATACTTGGACGTTGAATCTAATGCGATGAAGGTATATCAAAAGTCACACAACTATCATCATCAGAATTCTGGTGAAATCGGAGGATTCTCATTGTTTGTATTCGTCGCCGTATTCTTGTCTTCGAAATTTTTGTAAATGGGT
>LQNK01000439.1:46162-102251 GCA_001586405.1 Phoebis sennae | reverse complement strand
AATTTGAGGTAAAATTGTGAGGATTATGAAAGTGAATATAACATAGTTGTCTCTAATGAGATTGACTGTTATGGCTGAAATCAAACAGACGGTATAATAGTATTTAATTGAACTCTACTTTTAAATCCACGACGCAGAGATAAAAAGTTTCTGAAAGAGCCTTAATATATACAATATATGATCAAGTTAAAGTAAGTTATTTTATGGATTAGATCTAAATCAAATTGTAACCGAAATGTGTCTTGGAAAGCGAAACCAAAGTCAACATACTAATGCATTAATTTGAAATCTCTGGTTTAATATATTAGTGAAAAGCTAAAATCGCTAAAACCTAAAATCGATAACCAAAGTCAATACAACAACTGCATTCATTGAAGTCGGGTTAGTTGAGTCTTTTATTTTTAAAAGTAAGTGATCATTTATGAATCGAAATCTTACTCAAAGTTAGATGTAACTAACTTAACTTAATTATCCAAATTATTTTAAAATCGAAATCTCCCTAAAACCCATAACCAAAGTCAATACAACAACTGCATTCATTCTAAGTGTGGCTAGTTTGGAGTCTATTATATTTAAAAGTGAACAAAAAGTTTCGTGCTAAGCCACGTTACCCCGTGGAGCGTTGCGTCCCTGTGCAGGCCCAATTGCTTTTGTAGGGACTCCATGATTTACGATGAGCTTTTTTTTCAGTTTTTTGTGGGAAAAAATCCTTTGTTTAAAGTGGTCCGAGGAAGAAATGTGCTTTGTTTAGGCTAATGTGTTTCTAAAATAGACATATTTGAGTTGTTTGTCATAGGGATGATTAAATGACTATAATTTGTTAGTTACGGTTATGCTTATAGTCACGGTTATGTGCTAGTTAAATGTTTAATTATTGTATTTAAAGTTATATGTCAGACACTGAGACTACTAATCCCAGTAAAATGTATTTTTTCAATGTAAATATACATATTAAAAAAACTTTAATATACTTGTTAAGCAAACATCTATCAAAGTGTATAACCCAAAAGATGCATTGATTGATCCAACGCTTCGTTTTTAATTTCAAGAGCTGTATCCAATTTTCTTACGAACATGAACGATGCAATTATAGTATCTGAGAAATTAAATACATTGCAACAAAATAAAACCACGATCTTTTTATTATTTTTATAATCCAACATTTGAAGCACACTCCGGTGGGGGCGTAATAGGCGCGCGAACCAAACAGCGCAAAAAAGTGTTACAAAGTTTCTATGTGTATTACTTTTGTTACGTCAAATACTAAAACGATTTCGTTAAACCGAGTCCGCTCGAAACGCAACGCATGGTCAGCCTACTTGTGTGTCAACAATACCCGCTTCTCCCTTCGCTGCATCTAGGACTTTTTGTAACGTGCATGCTCCGTCTACAATATTTATAGCGAACAAACGTGGACACTCACCCGCTTAAATTATTCACCGTCTTAAGAAATCCAAAATCGGTATCACTTTTAGATCACGGGTCATCGCATTTTACACACACTGGCACTGGTGTAACTTTTTAAGGCACATTCGTATCACAAGCGTTGTATCACTCGGATCACAGTTGTAACCGGTTCGCGTGGACGTAGCAGTTGTTTACGGCGCTGTTGACGTGGACTACACACAGCCGTACACTCGCGACGCACTCACCACCGGCACTGGCCCGCAGTGTACGCGCGCGGGGCCCCCCGCACTCCTGCAGCTCAAGTCCCCCGCCCGACTCACTCGACTAGCTTTTCTATCTCTTACTACATGCGCGTGCGTCGTTGCCACGTTCACGCTCACCTCCCGACGCGTTGCCAGTTTCACATCGTTTTTTGTTTTGTGTTGACGCTTTTAAATGAGGGGCCATAAAATAGAAATGGATTTCGACGAACAATCTAAGAGACGATAGATGTTGATATTAACGAAGTGGATAACTGTTGTTTGTATACGCACTCTTAAAATGCGTAAGATAAAGCTTTTACGAATAAAGCTTAACGCTAAGTTGAAGCTCTACCGGTTGACCTGCCCCAAACTTTCTATCGTGAGCGAAATCGACATAATAGACCCCGTGTTTCAAATATAAATGTTTATTTTCCAGTAGCTTTAATATAAAATTCGAAAGCATTATAAATATACAGGCTCCGTAAAGGTTGTAGAGCGCATTACATATTCGTATCCCTTATCTAAGGTAGACGGGACGTTCTATCTTAGGTCCGATATTGGGGAACGTGTCAGGTGCTACCATTCGGGTTGATACCTGCTCCTTTAGTATTATTATCAGATTTATTAAAGCTAACCTTTTTATGGAACGGAGAAAAATTGCCGTAAACCATGGATTTATATATGTTTTATGTACCTACTTTGAATATTTGTGTATTTAATATATATTTTAATGTGCAGGTAATGTTCCTGCGATTTATACGCATCTGGTCCGAATGTTACTTTTATGAGATACCAGATTTAGATTATTTATTGAGCTTGGTAAAAATAGCCGATTGGCTGTAGAGCGAGTTTTCGAACGGAATAAGAAATATTCCATAAACAAAAGTGTTGTTAACCTAAAGCGTGAAAATTAGATTGCTTTTTATAAAACATACTTCGCATATTTGTTTATACTTTCAAGACGAGTACGGGAGGCACATATATTATGAAGAGCTGAAACGAATTGAAAAATAATTCTGGTTACTAAAGTGCTTTTATAGAATAATAAAGGGAAAGACAAAAGCAGATCTTTAGCTCTTTAAATATGAGCTTTTCGGTATAGAATTCTTACTTTTCCTCTATATTCGATAATGTAGACCCTTGTCAAGTGAACCCATAAATTATATACAAATAATTGGATCTTAAACGTAAAACAACTATGAACTATCAAAATCAATTGTCACAATAACTGAAAGGCAAACTGAATCGAAAAACATTTAACCCAATCCTACCGTATAAACATAAAGTTTATCTACATTCACGATAACCATTTATGTAAAGGCAAGTACAGTTGAACAGAGCAAATGTGGGTCAGAACCAGTTTTTGTTTGAACTCATGTAACAACGCACTCCTTTAAGTGTAGAATACACGCCTATTTGGTAATTAGATACATTATGACATGTGAACGAATTAGTAACATTCAAGCACTTCGTGGGCGGCCAGTTTTAAGATTATTGAAATAAATGATTTAACATATACTGTTACAGCAAGATCCTTTCCGCCTTAGATGTAAGCTCCGGTGGCTTCGACTGGTCGAATTTATATACATAAAATTCCCCCTTCTTATATTCCGAGTTTCAGTCAGTATAAAAATAGGGCAGTAAAATAGAAGTAAGATTTTCAATTTAAATATATCTATTCAAATATTTAGTTTTTAGCTGTCGAAGTTCGCATAATTCATGAATTTTATAGACTTAGTTATTTAAACGACCTGAACACTTTTTTGTTTCATTAGTTGCATTACTTCGTTATTAAAATTGAGAGAACCTTAGACACTTTAAGTGGCATGTTCGTTCATAGTTGGATCAAAATTGGATTAAAAATAAAGTATCATGTTTTTGTATTCCGCAGATACCATCTACGTACGCCACCTATGTACGTTGGTTTTATTCGTTGTATACGCTGAATTTTATCATAACTTTCAACATATTATTGTAAAACGAAATAATTGTTGGTGAATTAATAACAGCATGTATGACAATTTATATTATGAACAATTATGTGCAACATAGCAATGTCAACATTCCTGTTTAACGAATCATCAAACTGTATATAATTTCATACTTTACAACGATAGCTATAATACCTATTATATAATAGGTGTAACTAATATAATAGTTTTAGAATTGTATAATAGCTGTAGCTAATGCTGTAAGTAATTTGTGAAAGCAGGTTGGGTTTTTTGTTTGTTTGGTTATAATAAATAGGCTTAAATTCTACTGGACCAATTTAAAAAGTTCTTTCACCATTCGATAGCTACATTATCCACGGATAACATAGGTTATGTTTTGAAGGCTACGCCGCGAAGATGGGCTAGTTTTGTAATATTTCTGAAAGAACAGAGGTCGGTGTAACGTGTAAAAGTTCGTTAACATAGTATCTAACCCAGTTCACGGTATCAAGCTAATTAGAATTAGCGTCTTTGACTTGCGATAACGTTGCTTTTATCAGACAATGACATTAAAAACAATTCACGTTTAATATCACTATTATACATGAAGGTTAAATTCAAATAATTGGCGGTTAAAGATAAAAATTAAATGAGGTAAAGTTATGAGAATTTCTTCAAATATATTATTTTTTACAATGACTGATTTATTTTATTTATAATTAGTTGAAATGAAAGTCGCTGACCGCGTCTGTATGTTTCTTGGCCTTTCCGCTTTGTCATGCAACGTATTTTCAGTATGTCTAAAATATTACTTTCAGAAGTCTTAGCTATTTGTATGAAATATTATATTACTATTTATGTCGTTGGAATTGCAAACACACAAAGTATTTCCTGCAAACCAACGACGACGATATTTCCATTGAAACTTCTTTCTTTAAAAATTTCACTTTCTCATCCAAAGATTTCGTTTCAGCATCGATTCAAAAGCCGTCTGTCAAACAAATTCTTATATTTATAACGTATAGAAACTGATTTACAGCCCAAGCAGGTAGCCGTTGTTAGCATGGTACCCAGAGTCTATGAGAACCTCAATTCAATATTTGTTAGTCTTGACTCTCGAGCATAGTATGACATCGTCTGTGTCGGTCGTTCTATTCTTAAGATATATGACAGGATATGTCTTATCAGTAGTTTATAATATGTACGTCGAGGACTATTTATAATTTTTAGTTTTACGAGGCTCTATGAAAATCAAGAGTAAGTATAAGTCAAAAGGAGAATTATGTATAGGATTATTTTTTCCAGTAATTCTTAAAATCATTTTGAAGAAAAAATATCGGTATTTATCTTGTTAAAATACAATAAAAATATATCACGTGGCAAAAAATCAATATAAATTTTAGATGTAGAGATTGTGAATTGATTCCAACCCTTGGGATCGCTTTTTCATTTTTTTTATACTTCTTCCTAAAATACCATTACATTATTTTAAAACGTTCTTATCTTCCTAACGGTATAATATTTTATGAACTTATGACAGATATAGCGTTTAAACAACAGTAGGTTCAAATTTCGGAATCTGATATGATTCGCTTTATTGCGAAGCTTATTTGCATATCAGAGGCGGGTGTGGTTAAAGCTGAAGGGGACAATATATTCCGGAGGAAGACATTGCTATCTCAGTACAAAATACTAAGAAAGGTGCAGAATACTGGCAACTTGCCATTACCGTTTAGATATTTAAACGCGAATTGCTCGCGGTACGGCAGATTAAAGTTATGTTAGATTATTTGTTAATTTATTGCTGCGCTTAAATTAAATTTTTACAGTAAAGCGGGAGTTTTTACTTGGAAATGAAATAAAATTAATCTCTGTGTTGCCAACCTCACTATGCAAATCTGTCTAATTAACTTAGATAGATTATTTAAAATAATAATTTCTTATATTTTTATGTCCAAGTTTTTTTACTTTCTAGAGCATCTTTAAGCTACCATTAATAGAATACTTAGGTACAACCTAAACGCATTTTAATTAAATAATAATCTGAAAGTTTACTGTTACTAGCTAACATATTTTTATGAAAGTGGCATTTACTGCAGTGTTCCCAGCCGGGGTGGGACATCAGGGAAGGGGTTTAACGGCATCATCCGCCGTTTAAGCGAGCCACGAAACCACAGTTACATCGTTTCTCAAGTGCTCAGATAAGACGCCTAGTGCGCCATTTGTCATTACCACCCCGCGTCGAGGTTCGTTTTTCTTAAATTATCATACTTTAAACGAAAACGATAAAGATAAAAGATGAATAAAAACAAATGGTAAGTTTTTAGTGCTTTATGATCGTTCTTTTCAGCTATTATCATAATAAATACATCATTATTACGTATTTCTCAATTTGCTAGTTATTAGTAATATAATTCACCATCTTTATTTGAGTTAATCATAATCTTTAACTGTTTAATTGCACATAAATCATATTAGGTAATTTGTAAGATGCTATTACAATTTTACAATTTTCTGTTAATGGTTTCCACCCTAGCCAAGTCATAACCCAATGTTCTTCAAAGTTGCATTGCTTTAAAACATTTAATGAAAGTAAGTTACACGTTGCAAATCGAGTAAATGGCTCGTAAACAGTGTATAAATTTAGTTGAAATGGAACGTTCATTTGATGATAAGCGTCTATTTGAGGTTGGCAAAGCGGATCAAAGCATTATGCTGAGAGATATTACAGGTGGCACAAAGCGCGGGACATTCGCTGACGATCTAATTCCAAACAAATGCAAATTGAACGGGTGCGGGTACATGCTGGACATCCGCTTAATAGCCGAGCATTGTGTTCGTTTCGCTAATGGTCGAGTAATTGTTCCGAGGTCGCAAACGGTCATGCGCCTCACCTGGATTCTCTACTCTTTTATCACAGATTCAGCACGTCATCCCATATTTCGGATTGTATGCCATATTTCGCGCTTGAAATGCTGGTGCCATTGTGTGTGCTCCATTTATTCCGAAATCTTAACACACTTTTCGTTTAATAAACATATTTATTATCCATTTTCTTGTTAAGTACAAAAACAGTAATAAGACGGCGAAGCAATATACCTGCGAAATTTACGACACTATATAAAATATTAAGACATTATAGTCTTGATTCTCATGAGTCCTAAACTATAAATTAAAGAAAAAGGAATGCATGTAGAGTAAATTGAACGCAATGGTCGTAGTTTTATTTATGTTAACAACACTTTTCCTCATCGCACTTAATTTTTAATTGATGTCTTCTTAACTCACTACTGTTTTATTAGTTCTGTCAACATTAATTATAATATTCTACCCTTTTTTATAAAATACCATCTAGATAACGTATAACAATGTGTAGTATTCAGTGAATCACACGAGAACGAATATTTACACGACTGGCCGTCCTTGTTCGGATTCTGCTCGATGTCCACAGGAAGTGGCTCATTGTGACCCGTGCCCATTGACCATCGTGATATTACACGCTGCTGGTACCTCGTAATCATACCCGGAGATACTGCCGTATCCTATTTAACAGTTTTATTTCGGGCATCGATTCTTGTGAAACATTTGCGGTCGATTCTAAAGAACGTTCAGTATTCTAAATCAAACTAAAAGGTATCATTCAATATATTTGCTTATTAAACATTTTGAAGAGCTTCTTTTGCCGCATATAAGCAGTGTAATTACTGGTTGAAACAACGTCATGGATTGTTACATCTTCCCACGCAAAATTTAACTCTTATAGCGTCAATTAAATCGCATTGACCCGTCCCGACCGGACCTTTGTCGCCTTCTTTAATCATTTAGGCAGATCATAGACGTTTTAATCGCAAAGAATTTTCGTAATAGAGATCGCTAATAATTATGATTAAAGATACATGCCGACGTTATGACACATTGTAATTGAATATATCAAATTTACTACTATAATTGTAGTCTGGAAGATACCTGAGTTTTGTGCGTGCTTGTCTTTTAATAGACACTTTTAAAAGGACCGGGCTCTTCACGAACATCGCCCTTTGCTCGACTTGGGAATACCTTGGGTTTCTATTTACATCAAAGGCTTTTGATTAATTTACTGGGGACATCGCTTAATAATTATGCAGTGGGTTAATCCAATTACAGGAATCTGAGACTATACCTACCTTTCCGATATCCTTCACCAAGGAGAAGTATCTCAGTACATTTTTAAGAAAAGCAAAGCAATATGGCATATATTGCGTTACTGGTAAGTATGCTCGTACTATGAATATTATTTATTTGCTTTATTAATTATTTAATCGATTAAGTAATTCTTCCTTACTTTGGTTTTAAAATTGAAAACCAAATTTCTTAATGAAACTATTTATCAGACAGACTAAGACCTTCATTGAGAAAATGAATGAAACGAATATAGAACTTAATTTTTGTGTATGTAGCAAGTGAAGCTTAAATTCACATATTACGTATAATATGAATTTAATGATATAATTTCTGTAAAAATGGAAATATGTATAATGAAATAAAATTAAAATATACAATTACGTCTTAGCTTCCGTTTGTACAGGAACAAAACGCGTATAATCAATTTTAAACAGTGAGCGTGAGAAAATAAAACTAAAGAGTCAATGGCCGTGAGATCGCAATAACAAAAGTAGCTTCCATCCCGCAAAATGCATTTTCCCACTAACTATAAACATTTGTTGGGAAATACTTTGTGTCATCGCTAAAACATGGTGTCTGTTTCTAATCAGCAGGATTGAAAAGATAAGGACAATGGGTTACTTTATTCCCACGTGGTAGGTACAATGGCCTTATGTTCTTAGCGATGTATGAAGGATTTTTTTGATAAAATCACTTATCTTTAATTATTTTCAATGAATACAAATTGTATTTTTTGTTTGGACGATGAAGTAGTAAAAATTTCATAATTTTTTTTTGTGTTTAATGTTTCTGTTCGATACGAACCATCTGTTCACGAGATTATATTTAGCAATTTAGTTGACGCAAATAGGAAACTCACAGTTCTTAACGTAAAAAGAGATGTATGTTAAACAATCAAAGACGTTAATTAAACAATGAAATGCCTCAATGATCCAGCAAATTGAAGTATTTATTTATGTGTTTTTTAAAGGCCACTCATGTCATTATTTATGTATTAATTCAACATGGTAACAATTATCATGCACTTGGGATGCTTTGTTATTGAATATACATACATGTTAATAAGGTCGCAATGTATGCGTAGACGTGTAGGCATCTATATATACCTTCATTATTAAATCGGTGCCATCTACAAATATCAATGGGTACGCCCGATAGCATTGTTAAAAATATCAATCAATGTGTGTGGTACCATAGCATCGCATATTTAATACGGTATGTTTAGAACATTTAAATTACAGCATGCTTTATTTAGGTTCAACAATCGCGAAATTGAAGTGAAAGTGTGTTAACCAGCCGCAGCGGTCTCACGCACGAGACTAATTACCTACATGCTGCTATGGACATCCGTCCCATAACATGGTCCTTTTGTGGCGTTTCGCGATGTTTCGTATTTGTGTTGAGTGGCAAACGACGGAAATCCGTAATGGGATGCGTCACTGCAACTGCATATTCAAATTCGCGAAATACACAATACATTGCCTGAATATACTTTTCATTGTGCAAAAATACTGGCCTATTTATATTAATGGTAGTGTCCTGCAGTCCAACCGTAGTTGGCGTTATGGTGTACCGACTTACGCTTTTAAACTCTGGTCTGGTGATTCGCTATAGAAATGGGACAAGAAATAGAATATAATATCAACAATGGACAACCCGAAATGCAGTGGAAATTTTGCTTTTTGTTAAAAATGAAATAGTTTTTATTTTCTTTGCCAAATACCACTCATATTACTATTGATATACCATGTTTTTAAATATTTAGCAAGCTATTTGTGTACTATTTTTTATATCCTATCATCCAACCCCCATTTTCTCATATTCGTACATTAAAACAAAAATTCATTAGTTCCTTTCACTCTATCGTTCTCTTATTTGGTCTACTCTAAAAGGTTGGAAATACAAGCGACATCTTAATAAATTTAATTTAAAATGCCCGACTTTACTTTGTAGAATATTATTATAAGAGTAGGTACAAACGGTATTAGTTTCATCTTTGATGTTTAGCTAAACTTTTATCATAGCACGAATCTGCGCAATACCCAATCCTTTATGAGGATATTAAAAGTTCAAATTTGGTCTAGGAATTGGAAAATATGGTGAACTTTAATCGTTAAATAAAAATTATTTATTTGACTTCATGCGCGTTCTATTTTCACATGCAGTTGCGGATATAACGTGTTTTAATTTTAACTGTTCTGACGCCGGGCGAAATATTAAACTTGTAATATATCCGGCTCTGCGATGAGTAGATACATTAACTATTGCATTAATCGCTTCACACACAGACTGTGAGGATGTAAAAAGCAATGACTGTATTTGATGTCTCATTGCTATAATTTGTATGCAGAATGCAGAATGTGTTTTATTTTTTACCAGTCACTTTTTACCATGAGCAGGTTACACCAAATACGAAGAAGTAATACATATTTCCATTCAAATAAGTAGGTACCAACAAATCAATTGAAAAATTAAGGAAAAAAAACAATAATCACACTAGAATTCATTAAGTTTTCAGATTCACCCAAATATAAACTGTTAAATAAAAATAAAATATAATTACATAATTAAAACAACCAATATAGTTAAATGCATTTCAAATAACTCAATAAAGTATTTTCACTGCTTTACTCCGAAGTGTTCTGTGTAAATAAAATCTGGTTTAAACGTAACAAAGTAATGCAATGGTATCGTTCGCGGAACATATAAAGTAAGCCTAGAGAACTAGTGTTTCCTTATGGCTCAGACTTGCAGACTGTTCATTGGCTAGCTCGTGCATCTACTTTCCGGGACAAAAATAATCCACAATCGACGGCATCCGCTATCGAGCAGTCTGCACTATAGGAACCAGTGATCAAAATATCTTCAGATTGATGCAACCGTGGAAAAATGAACTCTACTCTGATACACGTAACAACTATTATTAATTATATCATATTGTATAAAAATACTGTCATGTTACGGTATACATTTATGACAGAGGATGTTTTGAAAAACATCCACTTAGATTTGTCAGATATTTTAAAAGCAATCCTCGTTTTCTTGTCATGAGGAAAATATTGGTATTACGTGTGACGCATAACTTCTTATTGGACGGCTGCTTCTGCTATCGGAAGTTAGGACCGGTTCTGAGCATTCCTATAAATCCTCCAACGCACTATCCCTAACAGTTCACTGACACCATTATGCGCTATAAAGGTAAAACTGTTAAAACGAAATAGAACACGACTTGTTTAGTGTATCTAATCAATTTCAATGTATAACATAATTTGGAGATCCTGCTCAAAAACAATTATCAATGCCCAATAAACTAGTTAATCTATTGGTGATTTAATTCTTTAATAACATTCACCACTCACGCTTTTATAATTCGGTGCATGAAAATTTATTGGTTACGTTTAAAACATTCACTATTTCGAATTAGAGGTTTTTAAGTAGTTTGTGGTACAGAGAGAAATTTTTTTTCTCCTTAAATCTAAAATAAAATGATTTAACAATATAATTTATATGCATATGTTCTGATCACCCTTAACCGAGCAGTTTAATGAGGAGCTGCCTATACAACGTAGAATCAATTGACATACATTCGCCTCCTCCACCTAAGGACCTAAGGACATGTTCCTAAAGGGGTGAAAAAATGATAGGTAAAATACAAATCAGGTGTTATCGAAGTACTTCGCTGAGCTCAGAGGCACGTGTGCGCGTGATCGATGTATCGGAGTTGCGTGACCTATCAGCTTTTGTGCCCGTCAACCGTGGTATTCATAATTACTCTATAAAAATCATTATAACATATTACATTTTTTATCGGGATGGAATAATTATACGTTTTTGTTAAATTATGTAAAAACGCATGTACGCAACGCAGCGTAAAGCGTGAATGATAGAGTTTCACTCCATTTTCATCGCTTTTTTAGATTTTTGTAAGGCTTTTGTGTATGAAGCTTTAATACTTATTTGGTTCAAGTTGCTACTCAAGAGTCCCAAAGGTTTGGAATTTCTGTTCGTTTCTAAACAATTAAGCATCTTTGTGAGATTTTCAAAAGGGGACATTTGAGTAACAGCCCTGAATCAGGAAGTTAGAGGTACACCCTTTAAAGCTCATAAAATTGTCCGTCCTGAGTTTGGTTTCTCTTTAGCTGTATCAGATTTCAGACGTATCGGGCTAAGGGAGAAACGGAATAAAGAACGCAAATGTTTTTATTAAGTTGTGCACTATAACATGTCCTGCGCAATGTTTTTAAATACATTGCCGGGGCAGAAATTTTAAGAGAAGGATAATAATAATTCTTATTATGCAAATTATTTTTTATTGTTACATCTATGATTTATAGTTTTA
Source organism: Phoebis sennae (assembly GCA_001586405.1). Lineage (NCBI taxonomy): Eukaryota > Metazoa > Arthropoda > Insecta > Lepidoptera > Pieridae > Phoebis > Phoebis sennae. The sequence goes on along the minus strand of LQNK01000439.1, from coordinate 90,171 downwards.
ATATCATGAAACCATAATAAATCACGTCACGTCTTGAATGAATCGGCTGAGATGCAAACGATACATCGTTAACATAATAATTGATAACAATAATAATGAAGATTACAAAGAATAATATTACAAGATTAAAATTTTACAAGAATGTTTGCCTTCATAACAAGGCCAAAGTGCATACTGTAAGACTAAAATCTAGATGATACCAGATAAGAATATTATTCAATCATGACCTGCCTACTCGTGCCAACCTACAGCATTGTTGGGACTTAAATTTCGCTTTGCATGACACTCATATTTCAATCACTTAACTAGCTGTGCTTTGTACTCGCTTAAATAGAATTTAATGCACTTTTAATGTTCGTTTCAAAGTGGGAACCAATTAGTCGCGCAATCTTTCGTGTTACCGCGATCGCAGTGGCTAAATAAATTGCTGCGTGTTCAGGCACAGTACAATGTATTGTACATAGACAGTTGAGTCAGAAAAGAATTGCATCATATACCTATGTATAGCCATTGTCTGTGTACGATTGCTGCTGAATGTAACATACGGCGATTGTAATCGTACGTCTTCTGTTTTGTATTTTGCTAATGAAGTAAGGTAAATACTTAGAACCTTAGCTGAAGAAATAATATTTGTCTATATAGAACTGGTGCATAGCTAAGAAAACGAAAATAATCATAGTTATGACGATGAATGAAGTAATTAAACTAAAAGTGTTTAATTAAAAGATTTTTGAAATTATTAATAAAATCTGCAAACCTGTTCATGTTCATTGTAAAGTAATAAATGTGAATTGACTTCCTAACGTTAGGTAATTAAATTGATAAATAAGTAATGTAATTTTAAATCTAGGGCATTAATATTATACATGTTTATAAATGATATTCAATTTCATAACCAAATTTGCAATGTAGATAATAAAATTGCGAGCAATTCAATCACGTTGTTATTGAATGTGTGCCACGACGGAGCCTTTCTTCGAGAACTTAATCACTACATAGTATAAAACAAAGTCGCTTTTTCTGTCATGTGTCATGTTGTATGTCCCTATGAACGCTCAAATCTTTAAAACTACGCAACGGATTTTGATGCGGTTTTTTTTAATAGATAGAGTAACTCATGAGGAAGGTTTTTATCAGCACCCGTGCGAAGCCGGGGCGGGTCGCTAGTAATAAAAATAATCAAGTATAAAATATTTCAATACACAATCATACTTAAATCGTCAATCGTCCGAGCGTTTACTGTGTGTTATATGTAGCTGTTGGATATAAAATAAAGATTTAATTCATCTTTCATTAAATGAAAAAGATGAAAAGTTATTTTATCACCTACGATGAAAATGTGTTTTTAAATTAAAACAAAAGCTCTTCTCAATCCAATAAAGGGATTGTATTGAAAAGGAAGACTCGTATTGCCGCTGCGCTCAAATTTCGACAAGAATAATTTCATTCAGAGAAAGTGCACAGAACTGAACCAATTGTTTCCGCTACTTCTATTGTTTGCAAATGACTCATCAATGTTACGAGTGTGATTATATTACAAAAATACGTTACATCATGTGAATACACTGGAAACGATTTTACGTGGTAGAGAAATAATTAAATAAATATGCATGAAAATTCACCGTACAGGTACGTAACAAAATTTTATAGTTACAATTTTTTTCAAGTCATTGTTAAAAAATGTATATGTAGGGAAGTAATGGGATAAACGTTTATGGTCGAAAAGCGGCGAGTTCGTCGGAGCGTGGTGCTGATCGGCGGGAGAAAGTGGAGGTTACCACCGCGATCACCCCACAGACTCCAAATGATGTGACACAGCACACTTCTAAGTCTGCGGTTAAATGACTATACTGTTCTGAACTCCTTTAAAATCTTTACCAAAGCGATGTCAAGTAAAGTCATTAAGGGAAAAACTTTGGCAGTACGCAAAGCAGTGATTATGTTTTGAAAAGATCTGCGATAACAATATTTTTAGATAATTTATAAATCCACAAACTTCGCGTTTTAATTTTTGTTAGACGATGGATGAAAGGCGATTATTAAAGTTTAAGTGAACGGACATGGGCCTGCACTCTACAGCATTTCATTAGCTAGGTGCAATGAGGCACAAATTGGTGGACGCAATCGCGTCGACCCGGCTTGAATCTCATTAACGGCCCAGATTGATAGCCCTGGAAAATGCTTCAAATTATTTCACGCTACATTGATATTGAATATTTTCGACGTCGGTGTTATAAAAGCTGTTATTAATTACACATTTAAAATATGTTTAATTAGCCTTCCCGATAAATGAAAGCTAATCGATTTATCACATAATTTATATTCTTACAAATAGGACACTGAGTAAAACGTAGGTTTTGGACCAATAGAAAAGTGTACATTGGAATTTTAACCTTAACTTGAAATGCAATTCGTAAGTCTTCATTGTTGCATAGCATCACGTAGGAATTTGATAAATGGGGCATGCAGCTTCCGACCGCATTTTAATTTAAGCCCTTTAGAGAAGGTTCTACGAATTCTATTTGAACTCAGTTAACATATATAGGTAACGGTTTGTTACGCAATAGACCGTCGACCCGCACTCAATGGAACCCATTCGATCACTTATTATATGCATGAAACGAGTTCCGATGTTCCCCCTCTAAGACCAAATCAACTCGAAGACGTTTCGATTAGGGATGAAACGGATAGTGGTTTGGCCGGATACAGGATATCGGATATCCGGCTAGCTACACGGCCGGATAGCCGGATATCCGGTGGCCGGATATTCGGACGCTTATCGCGTTACAACCTGATTTTAATATATGCGCGCGCGACAATTTCTGCCATTATTCATATACAAATAATAATTTGTGGCAAAAAATAGAACCGACTTCATCACTCTAAAAAGTAGAAATTAATCTTTATTTTTGTTTCAATCTATACAAAGTCAGTGCTTATATCTATTTTCAATTTAACAAAAAAAGAATAAAAGTTATTTTCTACTTTTTAGAGTGAGAAAGTCGGTTCTATGTTTTTGCAAAAAGCTATTATTTTTCCCTTTTTAGTGACCTGTGAAGAGTAATCACATTATCTAGTCACAATTCAGTATCAGAGTTAAAGTTTAATGGGTATATGCATCATGAAACCTTAACCACAGAGCTTATGCTGTTGATTTTCGAGGAGATCCGTGGAATATCTTAAACATGGATTATATTGCATATCCGCAACTAAACCCAAATCTCACCCGGCCACGAGGTATTAGCAGCGTATATCGTCTTTGGCAGCGTATATCTCGTAAAATATTTATTTTATCCAAAAAAATATTTAGCAACCTCTATTTTATTTTTAACTAGCGACCCGCCCCGGCTTCGCACGGGTGCAATGCTGATAAAAACCTTCCTCATGAGTTACTCTATCTATTAAAAAAAACCGCATCAAAATCCGTTGCGTAGTTTTAAAGATTTGAGCGTTCATAGGGACATACAACATGACACATGACAGAAAAAGCGACTTTGTTTTATACTATGTAGTGAAGACCTATCCAATGACACCTCATTTAATGATACATTAGCGATTTATTTTTTTTACCATACGGTTACTGGTATGGTGAGCCATTCTCAATTTTTTTTCAAATCAAATATAGCCTATAAGTTGCACCTGATATTGTTCTATCAGCGTATGAAATTTTATCAAATTCTGCTTAGTACTTTTTACGTGATTAACGAATATACAAACAGACAAACAGAATAAAAATCTATCCATGGTTTTGGTGTCTACTGCACATACATATTGCATACCAATTACTCTTTCGGAAAAATATTCAATGTACAGAAATGGTTTGATTACTGTTTAATTATATATATAGATTTGCTTTGTGTAAAATAATCAATTACTAATATTATAAATTGGAAAGTAACTCTGTCTGCCGGTCTGTACGCTTTCACGCCTAAACTACAGTACCGATTTTGATGAAATTTGATACAGAAATAGATTAGACAACGAAAAACGATATAGTTTTAGAAAATTTTGTGTTTCCACAGAAAAGAGCGATATAGACGAGTTTAGGGTGTAAAGAATTCAGCGCGAACGGTGTCGCGGGAAACATCTTTTGACATATACATTTATTTATTTTATTATCCGATATCCGGCCGGATAGTGCACTACTATCTGGTATCCGTCCGGATAGTGAAAATAGGGCCGGATAGGCCGGATACAGGATAGTTACCGGATATCCGTTTCATCTCTAGTTTCGATATTAAACTTTAATAACTAAATGTTGTAATCCATCTTTAGGAATTTAACATTAAGTGTGAATGATGAACTGATATAAGTTTTTGCAATGTACATGCTACGTTTACAACACTTGTACTATCGAAGTTATTACGATTAATGTGTTCCGTGACTACACAAAAAATTTAATAATCAGACTATACTGTAGAGGTACTTTATTGTACTGTACAATGAGTTAACAGTGTACTTGCAGCAAAAAGCTCACTTTCAGGTTAATGGATGGCTTTTAGTGTAAATACGTGCAAAAATGTCACTCCTACAGATTTAAGGTTCTTATATCGAAGTATTTGTAGCGCTTTGCTTTATAAAGCATATTGAGTTAAAATAACTAGATGCCATATTTCTAATATAGAGTATAATGGCGACTTTAATAGTTTGATACAAGACAGGCAATAATAAGTAACCATTGCATATCAATATTATAGTGATCATAAATGGTTAAAGACTGCGAAGTATTTTATCTTATTAAAAATTACTGATTTGCAATAAAGTTCGCTTTTCGTTTCTGTTTAACCTTGTACCCCTTTTTGTCTGAATTGAAATGTTATTTCAGCCGTTAAAACAACAAATTGCTCGATGGTAATGTTTTCCCTACATAAAATGTTATTATCAAAATAAGAATGCTGTTCTATATTCTATAATTGTGCCTAGAAGTTGTAGTAAAATGAATAATATTGTTCACATCGTATCACTTTCCTTTGGCATCAAAAAGGATCGTCTATGACTATTCCCGTCTAGTCCCTTTGGGAAATAGCCAATATTAGTGAGTACACATAGTTGTTTTCACGCACGTACACAGCAAATGGATTCCAAATTTTGTAGGGATACGTGAGGTCACGCCGCTAACGATCAGTGTACCTTATTCAGCGACGTTTTTTGGGGAAATTGTCTTCATTGTTGACTTCCCAATAGAAACCCATCTCATAGGCCCTATTCATGATTGTTGCGTGATGAAATTTTATTGTATCTCGCTACAACTACGCTTTCATAGTGTTTTATTTTATATGTATATGTATATAATATAAATCACAAAATTGAACACAAATACATATTTTAAAATGGTTTTATAAGCCCGGTATCTTCCTTCATACTCCATATAAAATAAGAAATAAAAAATAAAAAACTTTTGTGTTTTGTCTTTGGAAACTTGTAAATACAACATGGATACCAAAGAAGCTTTAATATAGTTTCTTAAATGAAATAACCTAGAACTCACATGCACACGAACGATTTGAAGTCATAAAAATGTTATGGAGTATTAAATGTGTGCTACGGTTCATAGCTGGTGTGATAAGAATAAATTATAATAATTATGAATGCAGTAACTGGCCGAAGACTAACATTAACTATACGCTCTTATTTGTTATTCACAAGTGGATGTTATTCAGAGAATTGCCGTTCAGGAGTATTGTTTATTCGACGTTTGTTTGACTTGGGTTTGTTACTGCGTCTATGTACTGCTTGTGTATGCAGTAAATATCCCAATTCATGACATTATATTGAAGAAATTCGCCTTTAGTAAATAAGTTTACATATTAATTACGAATTAGTACAATTTAATTCAGAATAAGCCTCTAACTTGCTAAAATGTTTGCTGCCAGTCAATTCTATTATTTAAATTTAATCCATTTCCTATAATGCATACCTAAATAGTATAAACGATAAAATCACCAGAGAGTTGCAAAAATATGATCGTAGTAAATCGTCATAATGGGCAGCCCAGCCCTTTACTTCAGCGTTTGAGCAAGTCAAATTCGTAAATGTCTGCCTGATGTCCGTCTGCGGAAACCATTACTCAACGTACGGATTCTTTTTCATTGGATATCAGTAATGTCGCGATCAGTCAACCGACCATTATTTATCAGTCGCTTTTCTCTCCTCCATTATTCGCTAGATTACGGTTCAGCTTTATCTCATTCGAAGAAAATGTATTCATTTATTTGAAACGAAAACTTTCATCTATTTTTGAGGATGATAAAGAAGTTTGAAGAATGAATATTGCAATTTAACATTGATATATTTACATAAACTATTAAATCACGCAAAATAAATGATTTGACTTTGATTTTGAACTCATTAAAACATTTAATTCCAGTATTGGACGTAAATCAAAGAATAATGAATGAAGAATAAACGAGTCACAAAAATATAATGATCGCATTTGGCTTTTTCACAAAACATTTGGCTCATTAGCGAGCAACTCGCTTTGTATTCTGTATTTATGATCATAAACACGCTTTAATTTATCTACTCGTTACCTATTTGCGAAATAAACGAGCATATTTATACAGAAAAATGCCAAATAAATCATAAATAAGGTTCAAATTTTCATGCGTACGCTGTGTTACATTAGCCGGGATCGAAAGCATCAAAGGGTTTATACGACATGAACAGGCGCTCTATTTTCGTTTACTCCTAATCTTGGCTGACTTTAGCTGAGAGCGCGTGAGCCGCGGCTGGCTCGGACGTGAATTGCATGACGACATCGATTCTCCCAGAGAAGACGTTACCACTCCGTTTGCATCATATCTGCTTTACATAACACTCTATTGCAGTCACGCTGAATGTCAACCGCGAGGCCGAGACCTCTTTAATAAATGTCTATTCAAATCATTCGCTCGGATTTTATTGTATGGGTGCACCCGAGAATAATTGTCGGTAATTGTTCAAATTAATCATAATTACGATTGATGTTCACGCTCTTGCAATCGGATAGTACCTAATAATTTGGTTCACATTAAGGATCTTTGAGTCTTTTGTTATTTTGTACCAAATATTTAAAAATCATTTATAGAATCTTTTATACTCAAGATTTACACTTGAAAGTTTTTTGTTACTTTTGTAGAAATAAAAACAATAACAATAAACAGCGCAACAAGAAGTAATAAGAAATATATGGATAAAGTATTTTCAAAGTTTCTTATGAATACGGAATGATTGAATTTATTCGTTGAACACGATGAGCTGAGAGTAGATACACCTATACTGTACCTAGCACTATGTATATACTCTGAATGTAGTAAAACTTATTAAGATAATGGTGATGTAGTATCAGTGATTCATGGTTAAGCCGAGGCCTGAATCATGGACTGCGCTAAAAGATGTTCTCAGAATAGCAAATAACCTTGACAATCAGGAGTTTGTTTGCTCGGCCAGTTCGCTTTACTTATTGTAGAGCTGAAAATTATGCTTGAACAATGAACCAAGTTGAAATTTAAAATATATTGAAAACGAAGTGTAAATGTAAATTATACTGTCACTTTTGTGATAAATATGTAATAACTTATAATTTATGGGCCATTCGTATTCTGTCAGGTGAAAAATTTAATGATCCGTCTCCTTAACCAAACATAATTTATTTGAATAGGCGCTATTTAACCGTACTTTGGGATTGTCATTTGCACGTTCGTTAAGCCCTGTGTTTATGAGGTATTTGAGGATCAATCGGTATCGGTACTCGTAAGGATCAACGCGTCAGATGTGTAGGGCGATTCTGTCGAATAAAGATAAATGGGTCTATGAGTGCGGGTCCAAGGGTATGAGGCGAGGGGCGACGTGCAGGAGGCAGGAGCTAATTGGCTGTCAACAACGAGTCCGGTTCCGAGTGCTGTGCTTATAGCTTCGAGCATACACACCAACTAGTCGACGACTTATTGACATTGGCACATTTTTTGTAACAATAAGACGTGGAATGAAACAATGGTTTTACTAGGTAGGTTGCGAGTTGGAGGCGTATTGAAAGAGACATTCGCCTGATAGGTAGGCGAACTAATCTGTTTTGTCCCGTGAAGGGCAAATATTATTTTGAAGTTGGCGTCGCGGCGTGCGCTACGGTCACGTAAGTTGCAAGAGTAGGCTTCATTAGCATTATGCGCTCATTAACGGTACAGTTCAAGTTTCATAAATACTGGTAAAACTTGTTTTTTAAGCCATAGATAACAAGTTAAGAGATTGTATTTTTTTATTTACAATTGTAACAGTAGTCTATATTTCTATTTATTACGAAGTGCGTTAGTTTTGCTGATGTTTGTGGTTGAGAATCGTAACATGACAGAGGTATAAAAATAAATAAATATTTTGAGTTTCCAGTGTCTGATATGCGTATACTAAAAGAGTGTAAAAATAAAACACGCAATAAATACGATCAATTATACACACATCGACGTCTCGAACTATGATAAATGCTTATATCACGATTATAGCTTGCACAAGGTCAGTTATTTAGATCAACATCGTGTACGATTTGGATTTTAGACGCCAAGATTGTTTATTTCAACTTTCAATGTAGGTATTTTTTTCGAACCGTATAACTTTTCCTGAAAATTCATCGTGTTTGTGTGTTTGCCAAAACATTTTTTTCACAGAAATAATATTAATATTCATGTATAGATATCTAAAACATAAATCGGAGCTCTAAAGAGTTTCCTAACCACAAATTATGGAAGAGGCAGTAGCTGTAATGTGCGGCGGTCAGCATTGTGGCTAAACAACACTTGCTCTCCGTTATATAATATACAGCTTTATTTTTTTTCATTGCAAAAGAACGTTTATAAGAGTAGTATGTATACCTAGAATCAATTATGGTAGTATACATTGTGTAACTATATATTGAATATAAATTCATTCGAGGAAAATCTCAACTTTATTGTGTTACTAGTTGTCAGAATTTTTGTTATATTTGTTGAGATATAAATAAAACATACTATATTAAAAAAGTAATGTTAATATTTTGATGTACAATTATTATTACGTCATTATAGAAGCACGTGTATAAATACTCCACGGTAATTATTGATTACGCTATCATCTCCTTCACTAAGATCAGGCTTTTTGTAGTCCGCCATCATTGTCGAATAGAATAATATCACGATGAATAAATTATATTTTAATGGCGAGTGGGCTGGTTTTTTGTGGGATCGGTGTACCTTTTTTGTAATCAATTTTAGATTTGGAGTGTAGTCGTGACTTCAACTCATGAATCTCAACGAGCTTCCGAGCAATTTATATTATTTTTCATAAACAACCTTAAAGGAAATCGTTTTAAGCCGCCACGAAATAATGTTTTCGTTTTAAAGGAAACGTTGTTAATAAATAACGAAAAAAAGAATACTTAAAGATATTTTAAGTAATTAAAACGTCGACATTGACTTTGTACCATAAATTTTTGAGGACCCTTAAATTAAATATAAACGTTTTACTTATATTAGATAATTCTATTAATTAAATATTACAGTGTATAAGCACCTTAGCCCTTGTGAAAATAGTTTTCCATGAAACGTGAGCTTCAATATCTTAGTAGTTTGTGGCGCTTGATCAAGCGTGCCAGAAACGCTCGGCTGATTATAGATATATCATTAAATATCTCATTTTCATGTTGTGGGAAAGGAAACTGTTCCTACTAGTTCCCACTATATGTCTTTCATAAAAATGTTATTGCATTTAATGGGAACATTGGAAAAGCACATAATTACTTTCAATGCAATCGCATAAAACTTACCTACTTCATCGAAAGCAATGCATAAAATTTTGATGAAAGTTTAGTAACACATTAGATAGTAGAGATAATTTTTTCATGTTCAAATATTGTTTCAGACATGATCATGGCGAATTTTACTTATATTATACATACATACGTTTACGTATGTATGTGTGTTTCTCTTTCACGAAAAAAACACTGAACCTATTATGATAAAACTTGGTATTGGCAAGGTGCACGATGACAACGCCAACTAGCGGTTGCCATTACAGCGGACTTAGAAATGTCAGATAGCTTACTGTCATTACGAAAAACAATAAACAAACAATTATTTCCAATGGTATATCGTAATTTAATAGTTTTCTACTTAAATCTATATCAATAATAATATTGTCTATATTATTTGATTAAAGAAATAAATGGTAAAAAGTGACAAATGGTCCGCTGTAGGTTGCTTTTTGTGACACGGTGAGCGCTGCGGTCGATTCACGGTTCCCCTCCACCTACTTTGCACATAGCGAATACATATAGGTAAAAGTTCAGAATAACATAGGCTACTTTTAATTCTAGAGCTGCCACGGGATCAGAAGTTACGCAGCTATTTTATAAAATAGTTAAAAATTTCATATTGATTGCTTTGTTCCGCCTAGATAAAAAATACATTAATGCCTTACCTTCATATAAAGATTTAAGGCATCTATTAAAAGAAAACAAGGCGAGCAATTGAGCAGTAACAAGAATATCTGCAAATGTTTGTGACAGTATAAGTGATGCTTTTATATTAACAGTAATCTTTCTTTTTATACCTACATCAGAGATCTGACACCCTTAGCTCGAAAGACATGTTTACTAACCAGTGCCATAACATTATTATAAAACGGGATATTAAACTGGTTTGCGTTCATTTATTATCTGTTTTATCAGGTTAAGTTTATTATTTCCTGTGAAAATGTCAACATTGGTTTGATTTTTTTTTAGTTTAATATAATAAAGTTCTTATTGCTGTGCCCGTGAATAATTTTACAATTTTTATTGTAATTGAATGATATTTGTACCTATCGATTCTTATATGAGTATAATAGCATAAGGAATTACATAAAAAGGTTAAATAGTCTTATAATGAGGCATATGTTTTTAATGTAGGTATATGAGCTATGTTGATGATTGCATAGATTCCATTATACTCATTATCCTCATCCTTCATTCAAATAGATAATAATAAAGGAGCGCTGTTTTTTATCGAATTTACATTACATGGAAATGCTACATGTATCGAATCCATTGCAATAAAATTAACTAGCGTCCCCACCGTATACACTTCTATTGTCAAATGAGGCGCATTGGGGAGTCTCAATTATTCCACCGACAATATCCCGGAATGTCTAATTTCTTCACGTAATTTGGTCGGAATTTGTCCCCAGCCAGTGGATGCTGTGAACTATTTTTATTGTTTTTGCTTGTTTCCCATTTACTTCGTTCCCCCGGGAACAATATAACTTGAAGCGAGAACTAACCAACTTGTCTTGAAGTAAGTGTATTGTGAATTGCACGTCGTGTCTTTGCGGCGTTACATCGTTTTATGTGACGTCTTTCTTTTTGGTTTATACAAGGCTATGTGCTAATGTTCACACGGGTTTGTTACCTTTCCGAGAGCAGTACTGTGTCAAGCTTAAGCAGAACTTTAATCCGTCTCACCTTTGTTAAGAGCGCGTTTCAGATGTTCTGTAACAATACAAAAGGTTGTTTTTTATTACAAAAGTTTTCACTGTTGGATTTCGGCATTTAGGAGTTAGGCACTTTGTTAAAATGACCAGAAAAGTAGTTAATTTTTGCTGTCTGTTGTGGTAGTGTTTTATATTTCTTGCTAAATAATTAAATCATTTTTTTAAGTCTTTTCTCTTATCAATGAACAAGTCTATCATCAAATTAACTATGCAAACAAAATATCGAAGTATTGACTCAGCATTACCTACAGTTTATGTTTGGGAGCAAAATAAAGGGAGACAAGTGATTTTGGAATGATGCCAAGATGGGTCCTGTCGAGCCCCACTCCATTTGCGCTTTACATAACTTCGTATTCAAGGGATCATTAATCTTCCTAGTTTCATGCCAAACCAAGTTTAATTTTAATAAACGGCTTTACCAATACACTGGTATTTAATTTACATTCTCTAATGTAATTAAAATTAATCATTTAATGTATGTTGTCTTATTGTAAATGATGAGTTGATATTATGCTTATAAATAAAAAAAATTTTTGAATTTACGTGTATAAATCGGATTTCTGTGCATAAAAAATATGGCTTGACTTGATTTGATTCAAAATTTTGCTGTAAGTTACGTAAAATAAACATCGTATGAAACAAAATCATTATCAATTAGTTAATTAATTTATCATACAATCCCACGATATAATGAGAAGGGGAACTTTCAAAATGAATGCTATTTTGAAAAAGATTTGAATATTCACTATGCTTTCAAGATTTTAAGAGTAGGTATACTTGATAATTTGTTCTTTGTAAGACTACAGACGAAAGCTATAATTAGTCTGTTAATTTTGCAGGCGCTGTACTTTCCTCTAAGCGTCAAAGGAGATAAATACTGTGCTTTGTAACAAACGAAACGAGCTCATGATTGATGCGATGTTTTCTTAAATTTTAATTAAATATGTATGGGTTTTAGCGCTGCTAAAATAATCGTTTGTAATTAAGGTGATTACTTCTGATGTGAACTTAACAGGAAGGTGTCTAAAATGTATTATGTGTCAGTCTGCTTAGGTAAGTTCTGACATTATAATTTTTCGAAATGTTATAAATGTATGAGATAAGTTTTGGAGTCAAATCTTTGAATTTCGCCTTTTCGAATATTTGATGGATTTTATCAAACTCTTTATTCGTTGGAACAGCACAAACTGTTTGCTCTTTTGTATTTTATATATTTTTCATAGATTACAATAGCAAATAGTATGTTGTAGATACTTTGAGAATTTTTAACAAGAAAAAACAAGTCAATGACACATCATTCAAGAGAGGGTAAATGTCAATTTAGTTAATGTCAATTTCCAATATTAATTAATAACAATATTAGATATTATACAAAGTTGACTAATACATTTAATACTTAAACATTCAAGACTAAATACAAAATAATACTCAATAATCAATTATATAGATGGCACCACTGTTTTATACTATCATGACATTGACATTTCAGTTACTGTAAACAAATGTTACTAACACTAGCTATTTGCGTCCTCTGTATATCTAATAAAAAACATAAAGATTAACTTTTTTCGTTTAAGATTTATGCAGATCAAATTGCGCGTTCTAGTAAATAACGGTTGTGATAAATTGGTTGGTGCACACCTTTGTTACCAGGCTAAATAACACCACTGCGGCACAATATAGAAGCCGTTCGTTCCTGACGTACAATGCCTGATTTAGGTGTCTCTTGGGAAATGCCCTCCAACAGTGCCCTATGCGGGTGATACCCGTAATTCGGCTAATCCCGCTTCAGACTCAACCGGCGGTTGTTTGGCGTACGTCGATATGCGTCCCGCACTGCCGTTTCCCAAACAATATGATCTTATCTTTCAGACTCTCCATGGCTTTAGGAAATTGGGTTTGTTGTTGCATAATTGTCTGTTTTAACGGAGTGAAAGTTATACGTATAAACACATAATTGCCTCCCCGACCGATTTCAGTAATGGTGGCCAATCTCAACAGAGACTAGCCAGAGTATGCTCTGGTCTTTGCTCACCCACTTATGAGTGGGTGAGCAAACACAAGTTCACTCCCTATTTCTGTACGCGCAATAAAAACACAAATGAAAATATTAAACAATATTAAATCTACATAAATTTTTGAAAAGTGTAGGTTTTGAATCTTAATTCGATTAAATTGTCGCCTAGCTGAAATAAGCTTGATTTTTCCAATACACGAATCAAAATATTCACACCTGTTCAGTTTAAAAGCCTTCGCGCCTTGACTTTTACAGCAAATGTATGCAGCGCCTACTAGAGATCAGACATAACTGATTTGAGAGCTAAAAATATGAGTGAATTGCATGTAAATCATAAAGAATATCTTAAAAACTTGCACAAACTGCCATGATATAACGAACTTTAGATGACAATCTCTTCAGCCGTGCACAGAAGCAGACGCAGTCGGTGGCTATCTTTGAGCTATTTTTATTATCACAAGTTTCTATCGACATGCAAATCTCTATCACGAAACTTGCTAGCGTTTAAACCAGTTTTATGCTTTACTGAGTGAACGTTTTACAACATGAAGTTTTATAGAGCTTTTGTCATATGTAACTTAAGGAAAATATTCGCTGCTACGATCGATATTGCTTCAGATTATAAAATAAGATGTTTAAATTTTTTCGACGACCCGATTGGCGCAGTGGATTTGGCAATGGTCTATTGTGCCGAAAGGTGTCGACAATGTATTTTTTACTGTTTGGGTGTTCATCTATCTATATATAACATATATTATATGTATTTACAAGAAAGTATGTATAAGTATGTCTATCTGTTATTTAGTTTCATAGTAGGTACAAATTTTGGTTAGGTTGGGACTAGATGGCGTAGTGTTACTTGCATACACCTCTCAGAGTTTTATGACTGTTAATTAACGAATTTCAACTTTGAGTAATAATGGAAATAAGAAAAATTAATATGGAATGGGGGTACTTAAGAGTTACAAGTTGACCAGATGAAACTACGTTAAACGTAATAAATGTGCTAGTATAAACACGATTTGTTAGTTCCAAATACGTTTATTCACATTTACAAAACACATTTCTACGAAAGTACAGTTGCTTTGTTATTTTTTATTATGGGTAATAATATGTTGCACTGAGCCGTATTTTACACTAACATTTTAAACTGGAAATTTTTACTTGCTCCTCCTCTAAGCGTGATTTAAATATTCCTTGCATTTGTAAAATTTAAATGTTCAACTGTTTCTTGAAAACGAGAACTGTCAGTGTTAGGGGTTTAAAAATTTTAAATAGGTGTATTAGCATTAATATATTATTCTTGTTAATTATCCGGCCATTTATGGTAATAAATAATAAGTAGTCTAGCGTCCAATCTTATAACTTCTTTATAAGTTTATTAGTTGCCGTGACATATGAATTTATTTGTAAGAATTACCATAAGAATAATGCTGAATAAACTTAAGAATTGCGTATGCCAAAACAGATGTTCGAATTATGAGGAAATTGACATGTTTACAAGGCTTATGAGAAGTATTATTTAAAATTTATTATAAATCTGCTCAGAATGCAAATTCGCTAAAAGATTCTTGAATAATATCTAAAGCAACGATTGATTATATGAATACAAAACTTGTTTTCGTATCTTTAATACGAACGACTTAATTAAGAGATATTGTTGAAGTGAATTGATTTACGTTACATAGCATTACGTTACATAATCAATTTATTAAAAATAAAAATAGTGTTCAATATGTTTGACGGATATTGTGGTGTTTAGTAAAAACATGTAATACTCATAAAACTACGAGTAGTACCGCAGGTTTGAGCTTCTTGATCCTTCTATCAACTATATTCTATCCTAATTAAAGTTATAAGATTCTAGGAGTTATAAATATCGAAAAAGATTCAAACGTACATACTGGAGCAAAGTACGCAAAATTGTTAAAAGTTTAAATATAGAAGAACGTAGTTTAAGGTCAAACGTAGTAATCGTATAAAGTATCATAAAAATGCGCTGACTCCGGGGAATGGCGTGCAGAATGCGAAACTTTCGTTGGTGGAGGCAATTATGTACTGTATACAAATAACTGTTAAACGAGCAACTGACGCGGTTTTTCTAAACAAATTCACAGTTTATTTTTTTTTTACTTTGTTAAATAGGGCAAAATTTTTAGTTTATGTATTAAGTTATACATTATGAATATACTGAAATAATCGATTTTAACATAAGCATGGACGTGTTTTTTGTCTAAACATAAGTAGCAAAAACGACATGATCTATAAGCGGAATGACTAAGGGATACTATGGAGGAGACATCCGCAAATAACAAAACACAAATAAATAGCAATAGCGCGAATAAAAAACTATAAAAGTGTTCATAAATATTACACGTTTGTGCAGTAAAGATGAGAGAGCTTTCTCTGATTAAAAATGGGTGTTAAAAACGACAAGACCTTTTAGAAGGGAAATTGCTAAGTATAATAATATTCCGAAAACCAGGAAAATTTTATGGGGCAAACTGAAAACTTCTCCTATTATACCCTGACATGATACTGTAGACCTGGCTGGTAAGTAGCTGATCTTTTTTTTAAGACCTGGCAGGTAAGTAGCTGGTCTTTTTTTTAAGACCTAGCAGGTAGGAAGCCCCACCAAAAGACCTGTCTTT
Organism: Phoebis sennae; assembly: GCA_001586405.1. Taxonomy (NCBI): domain Eukaryota; kingdom Metazoa; phylum Arthropoda; class Insecta; order Lepidoptera; family Pieridae; genus Phoebis; species Phoebis sennae. Next base: position 74,031 of record LQNK01000439.1, on the reverse strand, counting down.
TTGAGACTACTGTATTATAGCTATACATGCTTCGAATATTTTTGCAAAATATTTTTGAAGGTGCCTAGCGATGTTAAAACCTTTACCTCGACTAATTGGTCTGGCTTATTCTTTTTCTACTCCTTTAAATTTGCCTCAAATACATTATTTAAACAGGCTATATATATATAGAGGCATCCATACCAGAGGCATCATACAAGGATTCTACTCGCCTCAAACACCTCTCCAAAAAAGGTTCAGCTCTCGGCATGTAAGTATTGTAAGAGACGTCAGGGATCAGTAAATATCTCAACTTTTTAAAGAAGCGTAAAATTTGAAAATATACTATCATAAATAGTAATAATAACACGTGTAAAAACTACATTTTACATTATGGACTATTCTCTTTATTGGTACAACGTGTGCTAAACTTTTCAAAGTGAATTTGAGTCATGGGTTTTCACCAAAGAAAATGTTACTCCTATAATAACATAATTATATACCATACCTTATTTTATTTCATCGCATCGTAACTTTAATTGCTTCAAAGAACCGTTGTGTGACAATCAAAATATTATAGATTTGCGAATGTGGGATAAAAGCTAAAATCATGATATTACAGTTATACAGACAATTATTGTTTTAGCAATTTCTCTTTTTTTTATTTTAGACATGTTTTATAAAACTAATACATATAAATCTGCCCATCCAATGAAAATTTACCAAATAAATTAAAAAAAACATCAAGCAAAACGTTAAATTTCTCCAGTTACCGATCAACAAGTACGAATGCACTAGCTGATTTTCGAGAAAGTATAGGTAATTCCGTGGATCGAGTTTAAAAGATAAAATACCTAGACGAGTTTCAGCACAAAGGATGAAATGCCTCAATATCCAGACCAAAGTTGAATGAAATCTGTGAAGCCATCCGTTAATAATTTCAAATTATCTGGGATGTTTTAAGATAGTGAAATCTTAGTGATAGTGATAATTCAAATGTAATAGTTGTACGATGAATATAAATATGTTATTCTTTGATTAACGCTGCACCCAGTTTATAGAATACTGTATGTATAACAAAGGCTTTGCTGTGCATTTTATCTCTGGAGGGAATCTGTAAAGACTACAAAGTGTAGAAAAGCGACATAGACACTGTAATACTGGTGTTCTGAAAACACATATTCAGGAATTAAATGTTTATTTTATTTTTCAATTGACGTTAAAAATGTACAAATTATCGCTAAAACATGTCCTATAATATTTTAATTTACTGAAAACGTTAATAACATTAATAGTTATTAAGATAGAGCTCACGTCGTGGTAATTAATTGAGAATTCAAATCTGGTTGCGTGTGAGGCCGAAGGGGTACGACACGCAAATGCCCATGATACTACACTATATACGTATTATATATAGCCACTCAAATGATTATTTCGTCGAATTAGTTCTTAATACTTGATTCTTGGAAATTGTATTTATTTAATATTAATTAACAGCGTTCCCTTTTTGTAGAGGTAGGTAGATGATTTAGGTAATGTATATGTTACGGTTAAAGATAGGTGTGAACATAAAGTTGAGATCAGCCGGATAGTGTAAAGTTTATGCTCCAGGCTCGGTTAATGTCAGTTAAGCCTAGCGGTCACAGGCTAAACTTAAGTTTACCCGCAAACACATAGTACATACGTAGTACATGAATAAAGGAAAAATTAAAGTACCTATTCTTTTACATTAGTCCAGATTATTTTTAGATAAAAACAATAAGTCTCATTAGTTAAATTATAAATGTAATCGTCAAAAATTGATTTCGGGATAAACTTCATCTAATTACTAGCCTACTTATTGTATTGTTCCCTTCGTAATCCATCAGAATTATTCGTTCAATGTGGAATGTGAGGCGGAAAGAGGCTTTTAGCAAAGGTGACTAATTTAGTTCTTAGAAAAGCTTGTATAATTCAAAAATACGACGTAACTTTAACTAATCTTAGCATTTTAAAATCGTTAAAACATTCACAAAATCACCTCATTTACCTTGAAACAAATTGCAATGGTGCCGCTTGCACAACTTAATTTGTATTGTTTCAGTATGAGGAAACATTTTGTTTATCTCTGCACGAAATCGATAACTACGTCACTTAAACGAGTGAGGGTAGGTATGTGTATGTGTGAGTACTAATTATGGGGTAAATTGTAAAGCGTAAGGGGAGTACGGAGCGGAGAGTCCAGTGAGTCACCAGAGGCGGCCAGACGGCGCCAATTCGTTGGGCACGCACTGTCTTATACCCCTTCTTTGCTTTAAAATTGCAAAAGCGACCGAAGCAATAAGTCGTTCAGCAAAATCATTATTTGCGCCTATAGCAGTCTTGTTTAGCATGCAAAGGGTTTTACGGCCGGACGCATTACGTAAATATCTTATGAGGCTCCTTTTTTAGGTAGCTCAATAAACTTTTGCGACTTGCGCTTTCTCGGATAATTGCATGGTGAAAAAGAGCTTTCGCTTCGCTACATACTAATGTGATTGTTTATTAATATTATTTTCCGTTAGAGATAGCTTGTCATAAAAAACGACGGAGGATATTGTTACATAACATGCAACGATGTTACCGAGAATACAATTTGAGTACAAACGGATATACAAATCCGTTTGCGGTTAAATCCCGGTTCTAGGCACTCAGAGCTCTACCTTAAGCTGGCGATTGAATGATCTGTATCTAAGGACGCATTAAGTATGCTAAGCTGTTGCGACAATACTGTGAATAATGCTCTAAAGTATCTTTTTATATTTGTCGAGTATTTTATATAAGCGTGTGTTATAAATGCGAGTATTCATGTGAACGTGAATGCGCAATTACACCCGTCAATTTGCACGATTGACCTCTTGTTGTGGAATGATATGATATTTAGAAAAAATGTATTTTGTGAGTGGGTTGGCGCACCTTGTAATTAGTGTTTGGTTTCTGCAAAAAATGGGAAACAATTAGGGAAACAAATATGAAAACACACACAGACAATTTTTTTATTGCACTAGTTCCAAAATGTTGATTATGTAAATAATATTGTATCTATGATGAACGCAAGCTGATGAAATAATACAAGAGCATTTAAGATGATAATCCTAATTATATTATACATGCGAAAGTTTGGATATTTGTGTGATAATCACGCCACAACTACTGAATGGTTTCTAATGAAATTTATTATAAAGGCCCCAGATTTTATGTGACCGAAGCCGCGGGTAGCAACTAGTTGCTGTTGCTGTTTGAATGTTTGTTATTAGATTCTACGCTGTTTTCCGATATTCCTTATAGTTTCACGCTTTCTACTAATCTTCTAAACTATACAGTTGATATTTAACGAATACTTAGATAACTAACTGTAAATAACATTTTTTCAAAGATCTGATAAAGCACCTGCGACACTTCTGATGGTGGGTGTTCGTAGGTGGTGTGGTAGTCGTTTGATGACCCCGTTCCCTTGCTTATTTTTCCTTAAAAATAAAATACGGTTTTTGATAATGCCATAATAACTTGCTATCATGTCCGAATTCTAACAGTTTGGCCCTTTAAATACACCAATTGTAAACGGCTAGGCAATATTTCATTTTGACGCAGCATTAATAATGTAAGATTGTAATTTGTAAGGTATTCCTACATGTGCGTTAGAATATTTCATCAGACAAATTTTAGTTACAAATTAAAGGAAGGAAAAATCAATACAAGTGAATTATTTTGCTGCATCTATGCTTTACGTTTGTTGTTTTAACGCCGGGTGATGAGATTCTCTTATAAATAAATGGCTCATCGTTAATTCAGAAAATAGAAACAGAAAACAAATAGGAAGCGGACGGTAGACACCACGGTAGACTAATGTATTAACGATCTTTTTATAGATTGAATTTGTGTTCAGGCGCGCGCCATAGTGACAGTATCCATAATTAAAATTGGCCGGCATAATGAAACCAGCCTTGATGGGATTAGAAGTTTAGATATTTTTTTAATTATAAACTGGTTTATAGACATCAGAATATCTTTGGGTTTCATTGTAATAAGTTTGAGTTCGGTAATTTGTTATTCTATCAAATCCATATTTGAAAAGGGAAAGGTTAAAATAATTGTATTTCCAATAGTTATGATCATCAATGTTAAAGACTTGTTGATGATGATTTCACCGATTTCATGAAACGTACGGTAATTTGTTTAGCACTATTTGAGTTATCGTAAAACAATAATATTGGATTTATGCTTGACAAATAATTTTGTAAAATTTTTCGCCGAACGAGCAAAAATCTACATTCGTATATTATCATTTGTATAAACGACACTTAAAGTAGCAACTATTAATTATCGGTATAAAATTTCAGCTACTATTGTTATAAGATTGTTAAGATTGATTAAAGTGGGCCCGCGGCATAGATCGCGTTTACTGTAAACATAGCTAGAGAAACTTTCTCTCGGTTCAATGCTCCCATGTACAATATGGACTGTGATATTGTCTACAGCGATATTTACTTTTATTTTTATTTTACAAGTACAAAGAAGTTTCAACATTTATGAATATTATATAAGCTTACACACGTTCTCGTTTCAATTTAAATAGATGTACTATTGTTTGGTTTGTTTTATGGTCAGATTAATCTACGAATGATCAGAGTTGAACTACTTATCCCCGCTACTTCAACTCCTTAAAAAATCCATGATTAGTCTAATGAAATTGAACCCATATTTTATGTCGTTATATTACTCAACTCATTTTGTTAGCCGTCATCAAAATAAATAAAAATGAGAGCGCAGTAAACCGTGTAAGGTACCTACTGAAAGCCAATAATAATAAAATATGTTTCGACCTCAACATTTTAATGTCACCAGCCATTACCTCGCTTTCTTAATGGATATATTCACTTAAGATGCACATAAAAGCTTATACCATCCCATGAAGTCACTAGTTCCTACTTCTAGAGACATTTATCGCTAAAGTTTAAAACACTAATGAGATAAATATTAGAAATATCATGAAAACACTAATACACCGCGCTAATGACATCGCGGTAATTAAATGTACACAATATTATTTAAATTATAATCAATAGAGAATTTCAAACCAAATTATCTACAACTGATATATTTAGTTAATATTAATTAAATAAATGATGCAAATTATGGCTAATCGGTTAGTTAGCTTGCAATAATTTTACCGTTCTCAGTTTGGAATTTGATATAATATTAGTTATTATAATGATATTATAACTGCAACATTATAGGCAGTGAGTAGAATTATGGATAGTATTGTAAAGTACACGAGCAGTACGACGAGAACCTATTTTAATGCTCTTGAAACAGTGAAATCTATTCATAGGTATTGTTAAACTTGTTTAAAATAACATTGTGATTGTGCATTTCCATGAACGCTTTACGATATTATTGACGTCAAACTTCGTCTGGTTTAAAACCAGTTGCACTAAAATATTTACCTTCATTGCCATTACATTCAGTCTATAGCTACTTAATTTATATGTTAAGAGTATTATTATGAAGGAATATTGCATACAGTGAATTCGCTTGGCAGACTTATTAGAGAAAGTACATTATAGGTTCTCTCCAATATACATTAACTATTCCGAATAGTGAGTGTTGAATCTCATTTTCCCTAAGTTGGAAGTATTTTAATTTGTCACTGTATGATTTTTATCTATGACAGACTTGTTTGTTTGCGGTAGAAAATGATGATATAGACCAGGATTTTGTGTCCATCTAGAGATATTTTTCAAGTATTCACCGGGAATGTCTTGTTTAAGGCAAAGCTAAACAGACGGTCAAATGAAACAAGAAACATACAGAATAATAATTATTTAATAAATTAAAACAAATACATGATCGGTAACAGTCTCTTTCCGATTAATTCTTAGTAACTAACTCTTTTTGAGTTTTTATCGATTTTCTTTCCTTCCCGCCCTAAAATACGAATTCAATTTAATCCTCTTGTGTGACTCTGCTTAACATCTAATCTTTTAAAATCTAGGGTAAAATGTTTTTGATTACAAATCTTATACAGTGACAGTACAGGTCGCCTCACCCCGCCGGGTACGCCCCCAAACGCACCTTAATTGCACCGTTACAAAAACGGTAATGATGCTATCCGCCACATAGATTACTGTCTATGCCCATTGCATTAACATTCTAATATTCGTATTAAGTTGATTGTACACGTAATTTTGTGGAGGAAAGAAGTCTTTTTGCTATTACAAAAAGTACCTACGCTCCAAGTCGATAACCTATTTCGTTTATAGGAAGTTGGTCACAATATTTATATTGACTCCCAATATCGATCAATTTGTAAAACCACACCATGACCAAATAAGGATAGGCCAAATATTGTAAGACCAATTTTCACTCCAAGAAGGAAAAGTAAGATATTTTAAGGAAATAAATGGTCTATCAATGCAATTTTAATTTATGTTAAAAAATTAAATTTTACAATAAAATAACAAGAAAACTAATTTATGAGCAGTACAAGCCGGCAATTTCGCACCGAATCCATTTGGTTATTTGGCTTTACGCGGTGTCGGCAAAAGTTCAAATTAATAAATTTAAAAACGCGAGGGTGCGACTTCGTAGTATTATGTTGTTTTTTATTGAACAATTCTTCACAATGTAGACTTAATTACAGTCATTTAAACATGAAGAAAGTTGAAGGATATTAATTAATTACTAAACAATCATACACGTATTAACAAAAACGGGAGAATAGGCATTAGAGGAACAGGAATGTGAAAAACTAAAAAAAATTGTAATGTTTAAATCTATCAACTTTTCACGGTTATTACTTTTCGTATGTTTTTTTATCATTTTATATCTAATTTTAAATATATTTCACCTAGCAACGACGATAGTAATTATGTTGTAAAAAGCTCTTTGTGATTTATTACTTATGAATTCTTAACCTCAGTTTCAGTCTTTTAAAAGGTTATTTAAATGTTAGCATTTACTCGTTGGACCTAATTCAATTTACGAATTAATCGGGTCGGAACGTAAGATTGGCCAAGGTAAAGTCACAGACGGCCGGTCACACCACTGGGAATTCTGAGTTTTGTAAGACAACTGTCAGAATAGATACAAATTACATATAGACTCGTATAACTAAGGCCGGCGGGACTCTACGCGTAAGAGTAGGGTCAATCTATAGGGAAAATAATCATGTATCACTCACAAGGCTTCTGTGACATATATTTTTCTCTAGGAATATTTAATTTATTTACTGAAGGCATGCTCCCAGTATACTGTGATATTTATAGCACAACAGATGGAGGTAAACTGAAAGGTTGCGATAAGTTACTTATCCCGATAAGCCATTGCAGGTGCCGCGACAGCTGCGGATAGCACACGTTGTGTTTAATTAAGCATGAAAAATGCAGTATTCAATTGTTTTATTTCAAAGACAAATGGTTTAAAGAATTTATAATAAGACAATGCATAATTGGAAACTCTTTCAATGAGTATAATACTACCAATTCTTATGACAAAGAGTTTTCGGATTAAGATAAGAACAGTGTTAATTCAGGACAATAATTTAATTATCGGGGTCTTTCAAAGCTAATTCTAGTTTAATCATTTTAAATTTGAGTACAATGTTTTGATTAACTGAGGAGCGGGCAGACTGTATTTAGTAGTATTTTATGGCGCTATAAAGCAAGTATAGATGGCAGGCAATAAGGCAAGTCTGTGTTACTATAGTGCATTAAACATTTAGCTTTTATAAATCAATTTTATTAAGTAATTTATATTGAGCAAGGCTTAAACGCACTACTAAAATTTCAAATGAAAATCTATTTATATTTGTCGTTAGTCGTCTGTAGCTAGACTACAGTCTGTAACGACAATCAATGATGACCAAAAATCTATTGATAGAATCAAAATATAAATCAAATTTGTGTGGCAGTTTATCTCACCAACGAAAAACAAACCATTTAATCCTATACCGAGTTATTATCAAATATTTATTCGGATTGCGAAGGCCCCAAGGGGACAACTTTCCAACATAAGATCTACTTCCATAATTCGATTACCACATAAGTGGTGCCGCCGTCGAGTCTGCACAGTCCGCCGGCCGATAAATTTCATACATTTTCCTCAAAGTATTAGATTAGACCGTAATATTTTCCAAAAGCGCTGATGTCAGTCGCCTTGAAACATTCCAATTTAATCTTAGCAGTGCACGTGAAAACATTCAACGTGCGTAATTATTGACATACCTACTGCAGGCCAGCATTAATCAACATCAATAGAGTACGGCACGAGTGACCCGATTGCACTATTCACTTTGCTAATTGTTTGTTTCTGCACAAATGCTCCGGTCTAACTCACACAGATTAAAAAATAAAACAACACACGACAGGAAAATAATTGAGAAACGACTTAGACCAGTTTGTTTTCTCTTAATGAAACGGCATATTAAACTAATATTTTGTAAATATATGAGGTAATATCAGACAATCTTATCAACTTTGTAATCCAATATAACAGTTTAAATGAAAGTAGACTTACATTATAAAGTGTTGATGAAACAGCAAGAATAAACGTGAAGATAAAACTTGATAAAACGTATCACACAACAGTTTGTTAACAATAAACACATCGTTATCTTTTCCAATGTTAGTAGTCTTGAAGTCAGGAAGTGAAAACGAAGAATAAAACAATCTAAAAATGTCAATTTATAGTTAGCTAGTTAACTAGTTTCCGTGTAAATATTTCATTGTTTTCCCTTACATACTGAAAAATAAGAGCTATTGCAATTGTCATATTACACGACTGTGATTTTTAAAAAGTTAAGAAATAACAGATTGTATTTTATAAACGTAATGTTTCATTCTATTCAACCATCCAACTTTCATCTCGTTTATGTGTCTACTGCAGAGCTGGTCTTTTATTGCGAAACCTAAAGAACTTTGAACAATAAAAAAGTTTTTTTAATGCTTTTGTTATACGCTGTTACTTACACGTTTTAGGATATATTCTGTTATTCACACATCATTGCGTCGAGTGAGTGTGCGATTTAAAAATGTTAAGTGAAACGTTTACGACCACTCCTTTACTATATAAGACAAGGACATTGTTACAGAGAATGTATTGTATCGTGAGTCGTGACGTAGTTCTTTCTCTAGTTAAAATGATAGCATATTAGGACTATGTATATGATACTAGATTTCTGTAGTAAAAATTGTAGGACTAACTGTTTATCTAGATCCCGCCTAACATGCTACTTTAGATGAATAGATTTAAATAAATAAAGAATAAAGACAATTACATTGAAAAGTGAGAAACAGCGTTTCAATTTCAAACGTATAAGAGCATTTCTTATAAACTCTATAAATGGGTAAAGAATAAATATGAAGTTAAACAACATAAAAATATGTTCATTACCGCGCCTACTGTCCGGCGAGTCTAATCCAGTTAATAATTTCATTGGCTCAGTCTGCGTGGGCCTCCTCGATATGAATAGGCAGGTGTCTGACACCTACACAACAGTTCTTCATTTAGATGTATTTTGTATTTATTGTATTGAGTTTACTTGTGTATATATGGTTATTGTAATTGGTCCATACCGCCGCGTGGGCTTATTTGTACAATGCTTTTACGTGAATTAAAGGGTTGTAATTGTGATATACCTATTACAGAGTAATTTGATATCATGAAAGATCTATAAATAAGAGTAGCAACTATTTAATGTTTATTACTTAATGTTTTGAAATGTAAATTAAGCAAGAATGAAGGAAAGCACCCACCTTTTTATGTTACGTAAATATTTTGGTTGTCTTAAGTGCTAAACATTTAAAATGTTCAATCTTTACTATAATATAATATTATAAAAGGAAAAATTGTTTGTTTGTTTGTAATTAATAGGCTCAAAAACTACGGGACTGATTTTGAAAAATCTTTCACCATTGTAATCATCTAGTATCTAGTAGGCTATCTTGTATTAGCTAGTAACTAAAAAGATAAAGTAATAGTGCTCTTTTGTTATTTAACAGATATAATCGAATAAAAAAAATGATGGGACGTATGTAGGTACATAATTGTATAAAACTTAATCTATTATTCACTGCAACCAATTGCATTTAATGATTGATTATACAATAAAAATTAGTAACGTTTCATAATAAAGTTACATATTCCGCTACATGTTACATTATGCCAATTTATCTATACTATATTAAAGATTAGTGTATTCAGTAGTTGCTCAATTTCGCTTTAAGCAACTGTCGTTTTCATTTGGACGCACTATGTAATCGATAATCGAGTTTCACGGCTATTGAAGCCAGTGAAAAAAGTTTGGTCGAGTTGTGAGTGGTGACGAACGAGTGAACCACAGTTAGAAGCATAGATTGTAAATAAAACTAGATGATACAAGTGGTACGTGCTAGGTGAACTTACCTATTTAATTTGGCAACCGCTTCGTCAATATAATTTTTTGAACTTAAAAAATTAGGTTTTTTCTATTCAATTTTGTTAATTTAATCTATTTTATAATTTGTATGTCTTTTACTATAATGAATATACCAAATGTATTGAAATTAGAATAAACTTAGAATACATAATATAAATTATATCCCATCTTGCTTAAAATAGTTGTGCATTAATTTTTTGACATTTTGGATCCTATTATGATTTTATGAATGTGACAACTGCGATTGAGCCTAATAGATAAATCTTATTTTTTTGGACTCTCAATGAGCGTAGAGTCTGTTAAAGTTCGTTAACTTTTAGAATTTTATACAAGATTTGTGGATGACATACTTGCGTAGGTCATCTAAAGCCTTTACGAGAATATTTTTTTGTAGTTGAACCTACATGTATGATGTAAAATGTCTTGTTGTGAAATCGAAATCTAAACGTTTAATTTTTTTTTGCAAATTCTATCCACACTCCAAGAAGATTTTATTACAATTTTTTGATAGCACAAAAATTGCGATGCGCTTTGTTTTCATACAAATGGACGCACTTACCGTGTCTAGTTTAATGTAAGCTCTGTGGTCGGGTCAGATAAATGCCTCACGATTTGCCACGGTTACAGTTTTTACGTAACCTTCGCTTCGGTCGCAATCTCGTATACTTTTTAGTTTTTACAAAGATTATGAAAACCAACAAGTTTTTCTGAAAGAAGCGAGTAGAATAATTTTGGTATATTTTATTTGCCTGCGACGTCTTTAGTCCTAATTATGTAACTAAATGAAATGAGGTCGTGAAACGCCGGCGGAATACAAGAAAAGAAAATGTGGTGCTAATGTACCTAATTCATTTAATTTTACACTAGAAGATAACATTTTTAGGAAAACTTGAAACAATTTAAATTGTGTCGCAAAAACAAATTAATTTGGTATTAAAAATATTTGAATTTGGTATGGGTCAAATATTTTTTTCGTTTATAACATACTACTCTCCTTTACACAATTATAAAAGTGAATTAGTAGGCTACATGGCAACGTGCAAACTAAACCCTTACTAGAATAAGTCTAACGGCCGTTTTCAATATTATTTCTATATCTTGTTTTGCTTGCTAATGTCCGGCAAATCTATCTATTTGCACTTATTTTGATTTCAATACGCTGTCGACGGATAGCCTGTGTTATGACTTTTGACAATCAAATGTCATCTAATCTGAGATTACAATCTATCCATAATAATCTTTGATACATTATTGAAAACGGCCGTTAATGCTTCTTAATCCATATTTTTGATATACGATGTATTTTATTTAAAGAAAGCTAGTCAACTTCGAAAATTCATACTCCAACAATTTTCAACATCACTGAACACCACGCTGTTGACAACAGTTAAACATTTTTAACGGTCAGGCAAAAGTTTCGTTTTTTCTATCCAGATTATTAATATTATTCGAATGTAAATATAATGTAAGCTATGTATAATTTTGTATTTTCTTGTGTTTGTTTTAACGCGAGTTGTTTACATTGAATAAAAATATTGTTTAAAGTATTTTAAACGCGGTTTTACATTATTAAATAATGTATTATAAGCCGTGTTTAGAATCTTTTAAAGAGTGTGTCTAATTAAATATAAGCTCATAGGCAATTTTATGTAGAAGTATTTAAGCCTCAGTAATAAATGTTGCGAAATAATAATTAATTATGTATATGTAGCTCACAGTAAGATTATACCATTGGCAATTGGAACATTGGCAATTACTTGTTCGATTTAAGAAGGCATAAGGTCGTAGAACGATTTCTTAAAAGGCATGTGAGCCTTTATCAACGTCTTCTGGTTCTGATTCCTTGAAATCGTATATTGATGACTCAATTACTTGAAGCTTGACGAAAAATCCTTTTACTGAACCATTTCATACGCTGCGAAACGTTAAATAGGTTCAATTAAATACACTTTTGTAGAAGAAAGAATTAAATATTTAATACTGAAGACTGTAAAGCACTGAATTAAATTTCAGCGGTGTATTTACGTCGGTAAATACTATAAAATTACCTATAATTAAATGTCTTTTATAAAAAAAAGTTTTAAAATAAAATGAACACATCTCTCAAAGTCCATTATCAATAGAACAGCTCAAGCTTAAATTTTATTAAATAAATCTAATGATGCGAAAATATTTGAAGTTTTGTGGTTGAATGGTAATTATCATTCATTATAGAAAACGCGAGAGAAGCGGGAACGTCTTAAAGATTAATTGTAGGCATTACATTTAACTGATGATATAACCTCTAAAATGTAAAGAAAGGTTGATAAATCGCTACGCATATAAAAATATACATAATACATTGTGCGTTTCTTAATCTCTATTTAATTTCAAATGTTTATACCAAGCATGTAATAAATAATAGTTATTGTGTTAGAGTCGGTATGCATGTTACTTTTAACTAAAATGAGAAGCAAAGGGAATTTGATTTTTATTACGTAAAGTCATAGACTTAAAAAATGGCTCACATAAACAGAAGCGATATAAGCATTTGCTGATTGTTTCCTATAGATATCAATATAAAAGCGATCGCTTCGTCGACCTTCACCACGATTGTCAAATATTTTTCACATTGGCACTAAACGTCTTTTTATCATCTGTAATAATCTATACCGCAATAACCTCATAACTTTATTTTAGTACAATATTCGTGCTACAGCGTCGCGTGTCGAAAAGGGTCCGCCGGTGCCAGGCCGCTGGTGTCCCGAACTCGTCGCTGTCATGTCTCCGGTCACGCCACCTCACCACCCTCATTGCTTTACGAAATGTACGCTCCAGCAGTCAATTAGACGGGGTCCCTAGCTGTCTAATTGCTTGTTAAGAGATCTGATAAATCTCAACGACTTTAACTAATTATTATCTACCACAATCTATTCGAACAACGGCTCTTATTTCATATTTCAATTCGCTGTTCGGATTCTATTTTTAAGCTACAAAAGCAATTTTATTATTACGTTTCAGGGATCTATTCCGCTAGAATAAGAACAAATCGTGATATGCAAAACGTTACATCGGAGTGGGAGGGTAATTGAATGCTTTTCCGCTGAAAGTTAAATTTATCTATCTTTCAAATAATGTTTTCTTAAAATTGTTATATAATTATTGCATAGTCGGAATCCTGCGTCTGTGTAGAGTCACTCTACAGCTGTGACTTTTAGGAAAAAAAGGATACAATTAAATTTAATAATACTATATCGTATAATAATTTAATAGTGTATGTGAGGATGTAACCAGCAAGGTGCAGAATACGCGAAGGATCGCGTTTCGCGCATTTTTTACAATTATCTAAACAGAGACTTCCTCGATATAGGCAAGTGCATCTTTAGTAACGGCAGCTGTGCATTGCCTGTAAATCAGCGTCTGCGCATCCCATGCCCGGCTAGCCAATGGGAGAGCGTATAGGACGCGTCGCGGTTGCACCTGCCGTAAAAGGAAGTTCTAATGGATCTACGTGCCACCTTTATGGTGAGCTCGCGATGCATTTAGTTTCATGTTTCTTGAATAACTATAATATGATAATCATTCCATTAACTCTTCAAATTATTCATTTAAAAGATGAAACTTTTCATTTACTTGTTCAAAAAATCCGTTTAGTTGAAATCCATTATATTAGGTATACAAGCTTAATGCCGATTAACTAGTTTGTGTGTCGTATTACGAGTTTTAACATATGTTATAAATAAATATGTTGCGTCTTTTCCTGCAAACGATTAAAATTCAAAGCCTGTATAAATGTAATTACAACTTAGGTCTGGACCGGGTGAAGCGGACTTTTTATCACAGTAATTATGCTCAAAGTCGTTTCAACATTTCAACTTCGTGTGTGAATTATTGGAATGTCTAAACTCTATAGATATGAAATTAATGATTTCATTAAGATGATTTATATTTTTAATGGAAAAAAGAGCTAAGAAGTGTATTGTGTATAGAATAGCCTAGTTTGTTTTATTTGATATCAGCGCACAGGTGTTTAGGGAGCACAATCAGCAGTAAAAAGATACGATCCCGGCGCGGTGAAATTTCGAGAAGCCGCACGTTAAGATTATTCACAAAGGTTTACAAAGCTATTGCTTTTTAACCAAACTGTTTAATATTTTCCTTTCTTTATAATATGTAAAGTGGTTATAATGTTCAATTATACCATTTTTACTGAATATTGAAATTTCGAAATGTGAAAGGTAAAAAGAATATTTGGTTTACAACACTACTTTGCAAAAGGCTGTAATAAGGGAGAAGGCAAGGGGTTTCAATGTATTGCATATATTAAAAAATAAAATATACACAGTACAAATATCTTACTTAACGGTACAATTGTATAGTTTATCATATAAGAGGTTTGTAAATAATGGTTATATTTTAAAACAAAATATTAAATCTAACATCGCAAAAATAAAACCATAAAGTCTAATTTAAAACCCCATTTAGAACTAAATTTTTGATATCCGAGAAGCATTTCTGGTATAAACTCTTGAAATATTGTACAGGTACTTAGGAAAATATCTGGTTTAAATCAGCTAATGCACAGGATTTATAACTGCTGCAGTCTAATAACGCCAACCACGTGGTATTCTGCAGGTAAAGCCATAAGCTAATATGTGTCTTATCTTCTCCCAAGAGGGATGAATATGCACTGCTTCGTGTTATTGTGTTTAGTTTAATAGAGTGTTAGTGTGATGGCCTATTTACATTAGTCGATAACTTGATAGGTGCTACACCGAACACGTGTCAGTTCCCGGAGGAAGGGGTTATGTAAGCTTCACTTCTAAACGACGCAATACTATAATTTGCTTGCAATCCTTACGCTTTCACATTTGCTAGTGTTGCATTTTCAAATTATGCAACGATTGCATTGAGTTTCAATAAAACAAATTGGATATCTATAAGTTTGAATCGTAGTTTAGATCGATTTTCATGATTTAAATTCAGATTGGATGGGGATGTGTTTTTATATAATGCTGTCGTAAATGACTTTCCTGAGATTGGGGAAAAAAATAATAAATGAGCACGGACATTTATAGCGGTAGTCATCTTCACTTCGCAGACAGATTTCAAGATTTGGAGTGCCGTTTAAAAATTAATGAAATACTTGACACGAGAATAAAAAGATATTATCGAGAAGTAACTAAACAATATAATATTATGTCTCAATGACTCAATGTCTCCAAGTATAAAATTAAATTATTAACTAGAACAATTTGTTTTGTTTTCTATAATATGTAAAGTTAACATGTTGTTTGTTACACATCATCAAATAGCATTCACGTTGGTTCACCTTAAAATTTTAAGGTCAAACATAATTCAACTCATCACGACTTTATAAAATAGTGATTTGGTTTGTTTACTCTTAGCTATATGTATCGTGGTATTATGCAACTTATTTCAAAGAAGTTTTAACAAACTTTATTATACCTTTATGTATAAAATTCTCAATGTTTCAAATCACTGGAGTATTAATCGTTTTCACATTCATCAAGCATCAGTAATGTTTCCTATAAATCGCAATTAATGGTCAATTATGATAAATTCGAATAACAAAGAGGAATTCTAAGCATGATTCTAATTGCAGCCAGAAGCCCGCGTGGCGTCGCCCGCGCAGGTGTCCACTTGCATCAGCCAACGCATTCCACATCAACATCCATATTATGTTAATATCACTTGCATTTTATAATGTACACGTTCGATATTTATTTTTTATTTTTTTATACTATAGCAAGCAAACGCAGCATATGGTTCACCCGATTTTAAGTGACTGACCGCAGTCCATGAACATCTACAACATGAAAGTGTCGCAAATGCCTTGCCGACTTGAAACTAGGATTAAACGAGCAAACAATTAAGAATTTATATTATGTTGCTCATCACAAAATAAACAATGTAATTAAGATGAGCCCCAATGACCTACATTAGAACAAGTTTTTAAGTATTGTGATGCTCATGACCTTACTAAATGTTATTGATTAATTCTTTTCAATGCTCACATTTTTTAGAAGTTGTTTAAAATGTGTCTTCTGAAGCAACGAACCTTGAAACACTTTTTGCCAGTTGCCAAAGTGCGTTTATTAACCGAGATAAATAATTGGAATAGAGGAATACTTAGAAAACAATCTTCTGCTAATCGATTACACACGCCGTTATTTTGGTAGCGATAATTTCACGGTTTAAATACTTATTTCGTCCGTGTTATCGTGTCGCAGTAGTTAGCGCGTGAAATAAATAGCTGCAAAATTAATTATCATTGTGTTTAATTGTCTTTAGCCTGATTTAAAGTGAAACGTTCTTAGTTGACCGGCTGTTAAGGAAGTAATCTTAAGAATAGACCGTGATAGACATGGGACACGATGGCCTGTAGTCATTTACAACATCAAGGAAGCCGAGACTTCAGTTTGTATTTTATGGTACTTACAGAGGGAACATCTTGTTTGTTTATGATACTGGTTTTATTAGATAAACAGTCCTTTTATAGTTTGTTGTCTATAATTTAACATAGATTTATCGAGAACGATTTTTTTTCCTTTAAATCAAATATATGAGACAATGGTTCGTAAACGTACAGAAAATCATTAAACGCGAATTATTGTTTCAAAAGAGTGAAATGATTTGTTGTTACTTCTATTGATTTGTTGCTTCAAGACCTATTCAAACATGTATTCCAGCTTTAGCTTTAACGTTCTTGTTTGGCGTTGTTACAAATTACGGGCAATGACCACCTACGCTAGCTAATCGTTTCACTAAACATGAGGCTGAAAGGTCTACTTTGTTATCTGTTTAGCACCTACGAAACCGGCAATACATATCAAAACCTGTGCTATGGACCGGTGTAAACCTACCAATATATACCACTCCACTCATAATAAGCAACGGTTTACGTTCGACCTATTTTCACCCATTTGACGTTTACTCCGATCAGAATAGGTAAAGAATAATTTCTGTTTACAAAATCGATACCAACTAGGTACAGCTGAGAGGTTTAAAGGCTTAATTGTTTTATTACCATAAGGACGAGCTTAGAATAAGCGTATTAATAACGATTTATTTTCCACTTCAGTTTTCAATGGTAAAATAATTCACGACTTTCGGCATTTTCAAATTAATTTATTTCTCGACAGCGGTAGTTCGTTGTCGTGAAATAAACCGATCTAATTAACCGATTAAGATAAGTCGGGTCGTGTTAGTGCAATAGAATTTGATTTATTTAAGTTCCTAACTTCTTTCCGTGCCCTATATTAAATTTCTAATTATATTCCTTTTTCAATGAATTTAATATTCACAGAAAATTGTAAAATGAAGTGAAATATCAGGGCTAAATATGTGCTGTCCTACATAGAGTTAAAAAGGTTCCCGGTTCATAGTAGGTATAATTAGTGAGTACTAACGTTAAAAATTCACTGATACATTTCAGAATAAGCGGCAGATTATTAATTTTCGCCCTATTTAGATCACGCTGCTCCAAGGGTAAGGTTGATTAATCGCAGTACACTCTGACATCGTTCCTTAACATTAGATATTACGCAACGGAGGTAATTAAATGGTACCTTGTAATTCGTATACGCACGCTAGATAAACACGCATCTGCCTGATAAATTGCTGGTGAGATTTTAAAAAATATTTTTGGTCGCTTTGCCCTTTTAAATTCCTACTAATATTACAAATGCGATAGTTTGGTGTTTGTGTGTCTATCACGTCGCAACTTGTCAACGAATTTTAAAGTAATTTAATATACAGATAGACTATTAACTGGACTAGGTGATTGGATACGTTTTATCGATCTACAGACCCTGAAATTAACGCAAGCCAAACCGCGGCAGAAACTAGTAGTTAATAATAACAGATGTAATGAACGGGTATCAACGAAGAAGAGATGAGAGAAATGGTTTGTCTTAATTATATTGGACTGATTACTTGATCAATACCAACGTATTAAAGCTTAAAGGAATATTTAGAATCCTTAAATACTTAAATATTTTTGATTCAATTTATAACGATCTAAATAATAATACTTGCAACTTTAACAATCTGGCATTCGCAATGAACTGAATATTGAATCGCTTGGCTCCACACCGCGTCTATCCCCAATCCGTCCAACAAACAAAATATTCATTACTCGCAACAATAACACTCCGCTCCATGCAAACCCTTCACCCATTGTAATGGATTTCATTAAAAATTTAAACCAGACAGTCCTGGAAAGATTTATGATCTCATTTAGACATTGGCTTAATATTGTTCGACAGTTGCGACATTCATAGTGTCCCAACCGGTCCGCCGAAGGCTGCGCCTACCTATAACTTGTACTAGAACTGATACACAGAACGCAGCAGACACAATAAACATGAAGTTTTATTACTTGGCCGGGTTCCACGCACGGACGTTAAACCCGCGTATTTACAGGATAGTTTGTTGTTAGGATAGCGTTGTCCATTTACAGTCCTGCAAAGACTGGAAGATGTCCGGCGTGCATGGGTTTATGGTGCAATATCTACCGACCCTCTTAACGTTTAATGAACGGGGTCTTTACGTTTTGTTAGTCAATTATTTACTCAAGTGTGTTTAATTTTAAATGAAAACATTAAGTATTAGTACTATATTTTGTTTATGAAAGAGTCGTCGCTAACTTATCTCAAGAATATCAATCTTTGGAAACAATAAACATTGAGATTTAGCTGTCGGCCGCGGTGTTGCTACATTACTAGGATATTGGTCGGCACTCGCAACCGCTCTTCAGTTTGTCTTCGTTACAAATGGACGTCTGCCAACTTAACTTACAAATGCAACGTTCGCAACAATTGTAGTCTAAACCGATTTTTCAATTTTTATTTTAAAAACAGTTAAGTGCGATGAGATTCGTTCGACGGCGTCTCGTTTATTTTCATATCGTTTTTGAGAATAAAAAGCTCACAAAAAAATAGATCTCCGTTTAGGCGCTACATCGTTTCAATACAATTGGTCGTTTTTATTGACGCGATTAACAAGAGTAATCATAAAAGAAAGGTAACATGAAGCTTGTTTAAAAAAATATAGATAATATTCTTAAAGCTTGGATGCAATAATTAAGCGAACACCATTAAGTATTCAAATTTTATTTGAATTTTTTTTACCTGGAAAATGGAACAAATAAAATCTTTTTTAAAAACTATTTTAGTCATGAAATCATATCGAGTGAACTCGAGCGACAGAATTTATTCAAGCCAGTCATGTGAATAATGTGGAAATTCAAACGGTAATTTTATACCAAATATTGAGCTGGATACAATATAACACCAAATAAAACGCAATCATATAAAATTTTCGTTGTTTTAGGTGGCATACTTATTTATAAAACGACCGACCGTAAAATTGTATTCACACAAAATGTGTTTCACGTAGCCCAGTAGGAGGCAAACAATGAAATAGTCAAGTGCTCAAGTGTAGAACGCGGTTGGCGGCACTGTGACACAGTTTCTATTTAATTCAGCAAGCAGTAATCGCAATGGACGCTAAATATAATTATACATTGGCATTCGCCCCACGCGGCCGGCCCTCTGACGGCGCACACTATCCTTGCACGCATCCAAATAAGCACGGCACCCCTCCGGCGTACCGACGACCATTTAATTTTATGTTCTGTATAGTAATACGTTCTAAAACAATGACGTCGATGAGCGCTGCATACTTATCAAAACACTTACCTCCTAACCTGTTAAGAATTTGTAAATGGTTTTTTAAACCATCCATACCTATACATAGGTTCGTCTGTTTTTAATATTTATTTGCGTGTACGTGACCTACCATGTTGATTTCTATCATCATAATAAATCTTTTAAACGTTACAGTAAGTTTCCATTTAGATTCGTTTAGAATATTATTTCAATTCAGTAAATGTAAACAGTTTTTAAAAACTGAACGCTACTTTTATAAAAGAGCTTACTTTATGTAAAGCTGCAGAATAAGGCGAAAGAAGTATCATCTTTACGGGTGCATTTCAATGTTTTCGTCCTAAACTTTCCAAACGTTTGATTGCTGAAATCATTTCACGCCGTTTAAACTTGTATCGAATTGGCAAGTTCTGTGCCATGGCAATAGAACGCCATACGTAGCGCGACCAGTAGATACCGAGCAGTAATGTAAACAACGGGACAAACCGCTAGAGGCGCGCCTTCGCAGACCAGTTTAATGAAGAGATTTGGCACGACGGCACGAGCTTTAACGGTTTCCGTCTGCGGATAAATGCACACTACTGTAGCTCTTAAGGCTTAAGTATTACTCGCTATTATGCCAAATTGTATGGGCCATAATCATAACAATTTTGGTCATAATTTTAAAACACTGTTCAATGCAAATGCAAGTTAAAATTCTATTGGACAAATTGTCTACTAATCTAATGATCGTTTTGACAAATGCTTTATTAATATATACAAAATCAAATTTTACCATTAGTTTTTATAAAAGCTATTATAATCACAAATAAACAAATATGTATGAGGAAGTTATAAGCTAGTTTTTATTTTAGTTTTCATTTAAAGTTTGTTGTGAATACTTTGGGTGGCGACAGATGGATCGTACGAAACTTTAGATTCGAAATAGTTAGTATTCTTTGGCTATAGTATGCGCGCTTATGAATGTAAATTTAGATTTTGCATGTACAGAATAATTACAACACTATTATGTCGCAGCGATCGTTAAACAAATTATAGACTATTAGGTATACTTGTATTTAACTCAAAACGCTTATACCATTTCAAAAATAATATGTTATTTTTCAGTGCTATATAGAAACCGCACTGTCTGGCGTGTTTGAAGTGGGTTTCCTAATTTCGGGTGCTCCTGAACAACAAGGGGTGGCAACCCCAAATGTAACATAGCGTCGACAATGGCACCCAGACGCCGTCGTCTCACTTCCAATTCTACTTCATTTGCATACTCCACTCAGCGCCAACGTGTAATACTGCCTTAACACGACGCTCTTAGTAATATCGAAACTCTGACACTGAATGTTGCAAAATATATTTATAAGCTGCATAATGGAACACGGACGAGAAAACTCATAAAATATTGAAACGCTGTCAACATGTCATATGCGTTACGCCTACGCCTTTTTCTTGAACACGTATCACGGGGGAATCTATTTCTAATAAATTTCTATCATCAATGAATAAAATCATTCACATGCTTAATTAATCGTTGCTACCAGTATTTAATGACATTACATTATATTTTGAGCCTATTCATTACAAACACACAAACAAAGTTATCCTCTGTATAATATTAGTGGAAATTATCACTACAATACTAAGTATAAAGTAATGTAATGCCTAACAGGAATAATACTGTAATTATAGACTTAGTAGACTGCAAACGAGAGCCTCAAGTACTATTGAATAAGTAAGCTAAAATAAAACTGAAAAAGCAAGACATAAGCCATGCGATCGCGATGTAAGAATAAAAAACAAATACGGGAAGACAATTAGAAAACGACAAAAACGCTGGAAGCAATCCAGTCGACTTGCTCTTAATTGGATGAGACCAGTTCCTCTAAATGACATCTCGCTGTAATGTCCTGCCGTGCTCACCTTGCCTATCATGCTTGATGCTACCTAAAAGGTTAATTTGCTCAATGCTACGCGCTACTGTTAAATTAATTTATTCAAATGTGATTGGAACCCGAGAAAAAGTAATCTCTGCAAATCTATTATCTTAATTTCTGTTTCATCTGCCTAATATGTAGGACATATTATTATATGTTCATGAATTATATGAAACAAATACAATTGTATCTTCGTTCATTATCGCCGTTGTTACGACAAGGTTTTCCTTCAAGTAATGGGAGTCAATGTTCAGAAAAACGTGCGCATCACTCCGGACTGACATAAAAACATACAAATCGTGTAAATCCATGGCCTTTGTGTCTGAGAAGCTATAATATAATTTAAAGCAAATATTTTATTTAGAGACCGATGAGAAGATTAAAGTGGCAGCTTGAATAAATATTGAAATTACTGATTCGTAATTGGGTTAAAACGACTCAGCTACAATGGGATCTACTAGAAAAAGATTTAATTTATACCCATAAAACGTTATTTTCCAAGTATTTAATAAGCTGCTTACGTCAAAAAAGCACGTTTAATTATTTTGCGTAATAACGTAAAGCCGTTTATTTCATTTAAAAGTTCCAGGTAAGTTTTACACGGGTACGATAAATCATGGCAAATCGCACTTGGTTCTATTTTCTTGAGCGGAGCTGTGTCACGCGAGCCATTGTTCCAGTTGACACATAACGACGGCTCAGACCTCCTGCGAGCCTGGTCGGGCAATTGACCAAAGTACTCATATATGCGAACTTTTTTCAGCTGAGTAGTAAGCAGTAAGTGTATTTTTATGCATGCCAAAACTTTCAACTGAGCGTTCGAGTGATCGACACGTTTACAGGACAAGTTGTTTTTCCGGCAGCTTTTTCAATACTTCCGAAAAAAAAGTAAAATACAAAAATAAAAAAAAATCCTGAAAGAATTTAGCACTCGCTAATAAGCGCAAAATTAAATTAAAGAGTTTACGTTATAACAAGACAAATTATTTATTGTAATGGAATTCATCTTTAAGTTTTCATGAAAAATGGGAATCATTTCATCTTATAATAATTGCAAATTTCACACAAGTGACGTTGAGTTTAATACTCAAACTCTCAGTTAAGTTTAAGTTATACGGCCGCATGTTTAAGCAGAAAGGTGACCGGCATTAACCTTGAATGCATAGACTGTTTATCTCTAAACTAAAACAATGTTAATCTCTCGTGTTAGGTTGACTGTCAACACATACAATAGAAGTAAAACGTGACAGATTTGCTTCAAATTTGATAGAATTTACTGTGAATTCTTGATGGAAATGCATTAAAAAATGAATCAAAGACTTTTTTACGCTATCTACTAGTCATTATTTATTATCAGGTATCTGATGATGAATATTTGAAACGGGCTATAATGAAATAAAAAGTTTACTAATAAATAGTGGAAGAGTGTAAAAAGTCCCTAATTCAATACCTTTCGTTCATATAGTCGTTTCATTATTTGATCTCCCGGTCACATATGGGAAGCCAAATCCAAACAGTATATTTTTTCTAATATATGTTGCACCAATATTGGTATAACTTTATATTAATCTTTTTAAAAAATATTGAATGTATAGAAATGGTCTGGTAACGGTTTCGATATAGGTATAGATGAGTTGCGAGTTGCTTTGCCGCGTAGGGACCAATGCAAATGATACTGAACGAAACAATGACTGTCATTGCAGCACGTTGCCGCCATATCACCCGCAATACCCAGTGAAAGTACAATATGCAGTCGTCGAAGATGTTTAATGTTTATATTATTTCCCAGAAGGAAAGAATAGAAACCATACTGTACCTGATAGTAATACAGTATGACGGGTTATTGTTGGAAGTTCGAAGTCAACAGTTCGTATTTTTAACCACATGCTATTTTAGGAAAATTCTTCCTGCTTTTCCAAATAATTAGAAGAAAATTTGGGTCCTTTAATTGAAATTTATTAATTTACTTAATGTGTGACCTAATATTGTTCGTGCAAGCAATCGCTGCAGTCTTTAACGGTTTTTAAAAGTCCCAACACCGATACAACGAAGTTTGTAAATACAATATCTTTCGATGCATAATATGTAATATGTAATTGGATTGAATGCTCACGCACATATTTACAGCGGCTTACCACCCAGCCTTAATATATTAATACATTTCGATATCATTACCTAATGTCTATAAAAAGGAACTAAACAATGTATAAAAGAACGCTACGCTACAATATTTTAAATGTTCGTACCCAATAAAACTTGGTATTACAAAATCAACGAACATTTATTTGAGTACGTACATAAACGTAAAATTTATTCCATCATGTAAGTGATTACGTGACTTTTATTAGACTCGGGCTAGACGTATTTCGTAATTGTACAGAAAGCTTTGAGAACAAGCGGTACAACGTTGCTTTTAGTGTTGCTATGTCAAAGGTACTTGTAATGCGTACAGGTGGATTACCAGCTATTATCCACTCGTAAATTAACTACAAGCGTGTTATTTAAAGGTATTTTGGTGTCATAATTAGTGGCATAACACTTTATGTAAAGTGAGAAGGATTGTGAAAAATTTTAATAAGCTTTGCCATGTGTGTAACTGCATAATGCTTTAATACGAATAATTATGGCGTGTTTTTAACAACGATAGATCTGCTAGGTGTGCAATGAAAATCAAAGTAAAATTTGCGTAACATGTTTCTTCTACATTTATCATTTAAGAATTTAGATACATCGCGGAAACATTTGCAAGATATTAAACTTTATAAGAAAAGCAATTAGAGAGGGATTCCATATACTTAAAGGTATGCTGGTTTTTAAGTTTTCTTAACATTATACAAGGCCACAGTGGTATTTTCAGCTAGATAATAAAAGGATTTCAGCTAGAAAAAATATAGAAAAATGGAACTCAATTACCTCATTGAATATCATTAACTATTTAATTATTGTAAACAATATGTATGCCGAAAGTCCTGAACTAGACGCCCATATCGATTCCGAGTGTTGGCGGAGAACACGTGGCTCCTAATTTGAGCAGGATTGTGTTGGGGCGGTCACGACATGCCTTCCAAGACTGTGTAGGCAATAATTGAATCTAATTTATGTTCCAAATAAGTGTGTCAGAGCACCTTGCCTCTCGTGCCCTAGATTAACTTGCCTACGTCGTCTTCTATGGTTTTCAGCAGAGCTCGTGTTTATCTATTTCAATCTTATAAGATTTTGTTTTTCAAATGCACGCCGCATAAAAATCAATGACATACTAATTAAGATAAAAAATAAACAATATACTTTGAATAACAACATAAAAGAGAAAATGAACTTTTTCATTTATCTTTTAATTAAGGGATGAATTTCTCTAAGGTGTGGCTTAATAACACTGAACTTTTGTGATGCGGCACTTTGCTAACCACGAAGTCAAGCAATAACTCTCTTCTTTTGTGTAATTTCCCCTCGCTTAAAGTATATACACCTGACGTTAACTGAAGACAAAAGGCTGCATAAGACAAGTGGACTTAGGGATAATGCAGCGGTAAACAAAAGAAATCACGAGAGGACCCTTTGTAGTGTACATGTTGGAAAGAATGGTGATTAGATTAGCTTTCAGAGCTTAAGTGATGCTTGCTCATAATATCCCTGAAAGTGACTTCAAAAATATCGAAGAGCCACCAAAATTGAAATTCGACGCTAAGTATTATATTTCCGTGTAAATCACGAAAGGCAGGTTACACGCGCTTTCGGTACCCAGTAGGATTACAATTTTCACCATGGAAACGCATATTAGATCCAATTGTATATTCGGTGTGACACTTGTCTGGCCTCTGGTAATGTTGGTATTGGATTTGGCATTGAGCCTAGTTGAACTGAATGATTTGTGACTTTCGTTGTCAATGTAATGGTAACGCTATCAGCGTTGATATCATTTCACCGAATTTATTGTTGAGTAAAGCTCAGTATTTTCTAGTTCACATTAAATAAATGTATTTCTGTTCGAAATTCAGATATTACGCGATCCTTTAACGACTGTCAACTAAACAATGGGCTTTGTGTACTCGAATTAGATACATTTAAATCTGAACTCAATAGCTTCAAACGCTTGTAGATCAATTTTACATGATAGATCTGAGTGCGCTGCAATAATTAGAAAGGCTTCGAATCAAGTTCAACTGCTTTTATTATTAGCAATCTTATATGGAACGACTGTTGGTATAGCTGATAATTAGACTTTATAATTAAAATATATATCTCTGTTGACAACTTTAATTATTGCTTTCAACAATTTAATCTATGTTACATACAAAAGCATTTAAGCGTAAATATTTGGCCGCTATACAGTTATTTTATTCGTATACATCTATTTCGTACGTAGAAAAACTATTAAAATATTAAACAAGGACAGAGGTTAATTAGATTTTTAATTTATTCACAAGAAATAGTCTCGGGCTATTCCACTGAAAGCGCGAACTTTATATCTGTTTTTAATAATAATGAGTTTGGATTGTAAAACTACTGTTTAATTCTCCATAAAAATGAATAATACCGTGCGAGATGAACAATAATTTTAAATTTAATATTCGGGTTATGGGATAACAACAGAAAAGATAAAAACAGGTTTTATATACTTAAACTATAATAAAACCTGTTTTTATCTTTTCTGCAGTAGTAAGTATATAGTAGTGCCAATGTATTTATTCAAGACCTACCGTCTTTAGAGACCCCAGAAACTATAACTTACTGTCGACTCGATTGGACAGCTAAAGCTCTGCCACAGATACATAAAATATTGCAATCTGGGATTTGGGTCCGCTCGAAAATGCAGTCCCGAAGCGGCGGCATGTTCCCGACCACTCTATCCTGAAAATTTCTTGTTGGAGCCGTATCTTAGTGGTTAGTCTGTATCTCTATTCACAAATCTTCCTTCCTGCAGCTATCTGAATCTGTTCTTCATTACTTTATCGTCACGTAAAGTCAAGATGCCGTATTCCCGCGAGGTCAGATTTCTGATATGCGACGTGCATCGTTTAATGCATGCAGTAGGTAAATTGTATAGCCAAATATTTAAACTATGACCTTTAACATTCACTACTATTATAGATACCTATATTGCTTTATGCGTGAGCCCCTTTTACATTCTGATCTTTATATTTTACTGAAGGTGTCCTTAGTTTTTAACTTAATATATTTGATTTAATATTTATCGTTGAATTTATCAGTTTGGTGCGCTGAATTTGGGGCTTAAGAAAAAGTAAATTAAAATTTCGCATATTTGCAAAATAAGTATACCTCGGAGCATTTTTATCGTCAATACAACTGAGTACATTTTTTCTGTCATTACAAAACAAAAACAATATCGAAACAAATATAGTCCGAAAGAAATAAGAATTCTCTAACCTTTCGTATTTATCAAGTATATTTATAGGTTTAATTTTGCTCTTCAATTTGAAATAAAAGATACGAAAATAATACATTAATTTCCTCTCTACCATTCAGAAATAATAAAAATAAATTATAGCAGTCTTCAGGAACGCCCAACATCGACATTTACAAGAACAACTTGAACAAAATATGTGTTGCATTTCACGGACAGTGAGTACTTAAATGTCAGCGTAAAAGCTTGTATGCAACGAATTTAAACAACGGGCTTACGTTTGCAGCTCAGCTGTAAATTCTACCCTCGTAAGTGTTTCGTTGCAACCTGCGGAACTTTTATATTAATGTAATTTTCGTATCATCCGTGCCGAATATACTTTTAACGTTATAAATGTAGAAAACATTTTTTTTGTTTTTATATTTATTCGCTTCAAACAATATGGTTCGCTTCAAATAATATGCCTAATTTTATTTAAACAATTTTCGGAATTA
>LQNK01000439.1:0-19187 GCA_001586405.1 Phoebis sennae | reverse complement strand
CCTACCTATCAAGATTTATAGTTATATATTATTTGTAGCCAAGTGTGTTTTACTTTTTCAACATTCTAAATCATTGGTCCTTCTAATTTCGCGTTTATGAGTAGTAATCTGCAGACAAAACTATAAAAAAGTCTATAAAAAGATTTTGCGTCCACTCTTCAACGACTCACTTTATGTGCTCGGTTTCAGATTTGCTACGATTGCGTTGTTCGTAAAAAAGCAATAGAGAATTGAATGGCCCATTATTTGTTTAGAATAATAAATTTAATGTGATTTCAGGCCCTCGGTATTTATAGCGATAGAAGTCGTTTTATTCAATTTATAGTGCATTTTAAAAGATAACTCTGTCATGAACGCTCCCGAAGGTATCTAGTCACGACCGGGCCGGTTTAAGGGGAGCTAACCTTATTACTCGGGGATCGTCGTCGATTTGCAGGCTAGATTTAGCAAGCAAGCGGTACTGTGATTCATTACCGGCAACTAGCGCCTGGCGACCGATCATTTGTGCGCCGCGCCACCTCGTGATTACTGGAACCCTCCATGGGAATGCGCCAATTGCAGCCTGCCTGCACTCTCATTGAACGTCATTTTACGAACACATTATGTCAGATAAGTTGTGCTCTGTAAATGCCGCTCTACCAAGTTTAAAAGGACACCGGTGATTACTGACACGCTTTCACAGAGACTGAACGGTTCCTTAATGTACCTACTTTCATGCATAGTTAATACGCCATCATTATATTACAAGAAAGATATATCTTTAAGTTTTTAATTAAGATTCAAAGAATCAGTGTGAATTAAATTACAGACTTCGTTTGGTAAAAGAGCATAGTTTGATTAGAAGGTGTTACCGTTAAGAGGTGTTCCTATCATCCATTACATCACCCATTTTTCGTTAAACCAGTGTTAATTCAGTTATATTAAGCTGTTATCGTTCGCAGCGGCCGCAATGCTCATCGATTTGCGGTGCAATACGCAATCAGTCGCATTGACAACGACTCGACGTAGCCACGGCGCGCCGCTGTCGCGACTACATTTTTCATCCCCCTGACATCCGCTCTGTTAGCGTCAGCGAACTCGTAAATTTATTCGGATGTAACTCATGCGATGGATGGAAATAGTGTTTCGCGTATTGCGTAGATCCATCGTATCAATATAAAGCTAGTTAGCCCGCTAACGCATCCATCAAACGGGCAGCCCGTCGGAGTTAATTGATTCACATTTAACAGCCCGTATTGAACAGACTTCACGTAAAGTCTCCGTACAAAATTGAATAGAAAGGATAAGTTCGTTTTGATTACTTCAAATAGTCTACTGTATTTTAACTTTCTCGAACAAATCAATTAAATGTGCAACATTAGGTGCACAATATGTATCACTTCGCTCCCTTGTTAAGAATTTCGATGGTAGTTTATGAATATCACACTACTAATTTACCTAACAGAGATTCTCACGTCTCTCAAATTACTGACAGTTTGTATTGGTTCATATATCTGCCTATTTGTATTGGTTTACAAACATAACTCGTTAATTGGTTACGAGTTTACCAATATAAACTTGAAAACTGATTTATTAGGTGTAAGTAAATACATAATTAGGGCGAACCTCTAGTTCATGTGGAAAACATAAAATTAAGTAATGAAATTACTTAATTTTATCAATGTTTTAGCATAATGAAAAACTATCATTCGCAAAAGAGAAGGGCTGGTATGGCTATATGCATAGTTAGTTAAACGCGATAATTGAGCTTGATATTGCTTTCCATCAACGCTAAGCTAGCCTCGTAACTAAGTCCCAGTAGCATTATCACGGATATTAAGGTATCTGCAGGTTGTTACCGATTATACCTATACAATTTAGGTACTAGAAATCAACCAACGTCAGACTATGAAAAACTTGTAAATCGCATGAAAAACCTTTTTATTTTTTTTCAAATTCAGATTGTAGCACTATTTACCGAAGTAAATGAGAACCTCAGAGAGCAGGCGACATGGCAACCAATGTGGTTCAAAATCTATTTTCTAAGTTAATAAAGTAACTTCTGCCAAGAAACTACATTTTAATGCATTAATCATCTTCTATGAACAATTTACCCTGTAAAATTAGGATATAGGTAGGCACATGCAAGGTTTTCATAGCCCGTTGGTAATAACTGGTGTGAAACAGTCACGGTATAACAAGCGGTTCATTAATTTTTCTATTACTGACCTCTAGAAAAAGCTTCGAAGAACTTTACTTAATCAGCTCAAGGTAATTGTAAGGCTTTGCGTATTGTTACATTTTATTTATTCTGATGTTATCTCCAACACTTTATAGAGTGTATAACAAATAAACTTAATTTATTTAAATGAAGTGTTAATATTTTATTTTATTGTTTAATCAACTATAAGGGTATTGAACTGTGTTTTACACGGTGAGCAAGGTCCGGAAGCCTGTATTCCCATCCCATTCCTTTCCCATCCTATACTACTTCTCTCTTAGTTTCCCATCATTAATCCTCTCAATATCCTTCCCCTTCCTACAAACCGGCAAGGCATCTGCGACACTTTGATGTTGCAGATCTTCATGGACTGTGGTCAGTCACTAAACGTCAGGTCAATCGCATGCAAAATAAAAAAAAACTAGCTGTGCCCCACGATTTCCCTCGCGTAATACAAGGTATCCTCTAGACTTCCCCACGTGGCTTTTTCATAATCAGTGAGTAATTTTATAATCCACCCGATAGTTCCGAAGTTTAGCTGGCCTAAACAAACAAATTTTTCACTTTTTTATATGAGAATGCATTTATGAATATTGTTTTTAAATCAGTCTCGCCATCATTAAAACATTTTGTAATCGAAGCATGTGAAATTCGATACGCAATGTACAGTTGTGGCTATTTTTCTGTAGGCACGTAACATTCGCCATGATAGTAAATATGATTGACCAACGTTGAGAAAACGAGGAAGAACGTAAACATTTCATAGTGGGTTTCTGTGTTAATTATCACCGAGATGTATTGATTGCCCGATGTAAATTTTATTGTTTTCCTGGTTTAAGCTCATTAAGTAAATTACTTAATGGTCGTTTTACGTTTATATTGGATAATTTACTTAACTATTTAAATATCCAATTTTGGTCAATATTTATTTTTGAATAGACTGAACTCTTGAGGTAAACAAATCATTTTAAATTCCATCTATAATAATTTTTTTTAATACTTAATTTAAATTTATTATGTACTAGCTTTCCGCCCGCGGCTTCGCACGCGTGGGCTACTAATTTCTGTATTTTTAGAGGAGCACAACAAAAGTTTAAAAAATTACGATCGCAGGACCAGTGATATATGCGCATGTCTATAGTTTTTTTATAATTTTCTATGGATATAGGTGTGACGAAAATCTCACAGAGCGCGCGCTTCTTTAAAAATACAGAAAATCCAAGCCCACGCGAGTGAAGCCGCGGGCTGAGTGTTAGTTATTTTTTGAAAGTTTTTGAGGATTCATTGAGTGTTTTAATGTCTTAATCTATTCGTAAAGAGTATAAAAAGGCATGTCCGCAACTCAACCAAAATCTCACATTGTCACGTGGTATGACATTTTCACGACTTTAGAAGCATATATCTCAAAAAATATTTATTTTAGCAGAAAACGCATTTAGAAACCTTGATATCATTTTTAAAGACCTTTCCAATGAAACCTCACTCAATGATGCATTCGCGATTTTATTTTTTTACCCTCCGTTTACATCTATGGAGAGCCACCCCAAAAATATATTTTTTTAAATAAAATGTAGCCTATAAGTTGCACCTAATATTGGTCTTACAGCATGTGAAATTTTATAAAAATCTGTCCAGTAGATATTACGTGATTGACGCACATACAAACAGATAAACAGACAAACAGACAAATAGACAAACAGAAAAAAAAATTTTTAAGCATGGTTTTGTTATCTATAGAACATACATATTACATATCAATTACTCTTTTTGAAAAATATTCAATGTACAGAAATCGTTCGGTTACTGTTTTATTATATGTATAGATATAAATGAATATCTCTTTTATTATATGACGTTTTTCGGGGTCAGTTTACAGCCTACAGGCTACAGGCTATAGCCTAACATCTCAATTACAAAATTTATAATTTCTATTCACGACCTATAAATTTAATTCACGAGCAGCATTAAGTTTAATGAAGCTTATTAGAAGGTAATTAATTATTATTACGGCTATTATAATAAATACGTAGGGTTATGTGTTTCAATTTATATGATTTTTTACTTTTTGGTGTAATGCCGGTACAGAAAATTGGTAAACTTTATTTTATTTTATTTCAACTAGCTTTGTTAATTGTTATATTTTAGATAGCTTTATTATTAGTACTAAAAATGACTTCGCCCAGATAGTTTTCTCTATATTTGCTACTTCACTGAAATCAAGTTCAGTTGATACACGTTTCCGAATATTTCAACTTTTGTAAAATATTTTCAACGCGTTCTCTTTAACCTTGAAAAGGGTAAATTTGTTGCGTAATTGTAAACAAAAAATGCAAGACCCTTGGTTTGAAATATTCAGCTCTCATTTCGCGCGGTCAAAGGTTAAAGTACAGAATTTAAAATATAACCTTATTATCTTACAACACGATGATAAATTCATAGTATTTAATAAGAGAATTTCACAACGGTTATTTATCTGTCGTGCCAAGGGAGTGGTAACGAAGAACGCTTTGTTGATTTTTCACTTGTTAAGTAGTTAATACAACCACGCGACGTTTTCATTATACATCTTATGATAATAAGGTGCTAACTTGAATATAAGTAAAGAGAAAAATCCATAATGTGTAACAGGCTTCAACATTGGTGTAATATATAGTAGGTTCCTATGTGTTGTTACGGTACTTGTAACTTGTATTTGCAGTAAGCAGTCCCGTTTGTAATAAGTTAAAGTACGATTAAAGCGTCGTTTTTCTGGTTCCAGCAATCATTAGAGTGTTCTAGAAAATATTTCTGCTGGTAAATGATTTTATGGAGGATAAGGGTGCTGCAACTCTTGTTGTGGGGCTGGTTTTGCTATTTAATATAGTATGCATTTCGAATTTCGATTTCAAAAATGTTATGCAATGAGGACTCAAAATGAACATGTGCCTTTTACATTTGTCATATTTTAACTTGTTTCAAAAATATCTAACATGTTTAAGAAGGAATAATTTAAGAAGACAAAATTAAATTATCTACAAAGAATCC
Source organism: Phoebis sennae (assembly GCA_001586405.1). Lineage (NCBI taxonomy): Eukaryota > Metazoa > Arthropoda > Insecta > Lepidoptera > Pieridae > Phoebis > Phoebis sennae. Next base: position 13,963 of record LQNK01000439.1, on the reverse strand, counting down.
TTGTGCAAAAGCAAAAATTCCTTGTAAGATTCCTGATATATCTAAATTGCACTTCACGCTTGTTATGTATCCATGGAACAACTACAGAAATCCAGATCTCGTTCCCACACTTATCAATACATAATATAATTAAATAATCTAATCTGGACATTTGCACAGCTCAGTACAGGAGCGGGCATTGGATCCAGTTTTTCTAGCGTCTTGGAATGCGGTCCATTGCACCTGCTTTAACAACTACGTCTAAACCATATCATTATCCATTGCCTTAACAAAAGTATCTAAGCGTCGGATTAATTTATGTTCTTAGGATCAAAATTCCTGACGAAACTGATTGAATGAATAACTATTGACTTGCCGAGGGGCGTTAAGTGTGAAGTGTTAATTTCAAATACATTATATATTCATGTTTCTCAGTTATCCATACTTTCCATATTACAAGTATTGCTTATTAAGGACTAGATGGCGTAGAGCTAATTGTCCCTGAATATTTATTTATTGATTACTTACTTTTCGTGAGCTTGTTCAAATTTTGCTTGTTTAATTTTTACTCAGTCAAATTTTACTATTAGTGGTCTGTTGCTGATTGCTTAGACCAAGTGAGACATGATTTCAATGATCCCTACGTTCCAGTGTCATAATCTGCAGTTTTTGCATATAATGTAAACGCAGCAGATGAACTAAAAATACCTTATCATTAGAGATTACAACGAATCAGCTTTAATAGTCGAGTTAGGCGCCATTTTTTTAATATGGCGGCACAAGCGGCGGAGGTACAGGTTGCTAAGTTGAAAATCAAAAAGAGAATACCAGAATCTATAAATTGACTAATTTTCAAAGCTCCCGGAAAACTTTCCATATTTCTTCTACACTTATGAACTGAATCGACGAATAATTCTACTAATATTTCTAGGACGGGCAAACTTTATCTACTACCTATCCCGTCTTAATTATAATTAGTCTTATCTAATAATTATGTACAAAATTAATGTTAGAAAAATTCCGTTTTTTATAAGGCTACCAAAAGCAATAAATTTTATGTAAAGATCAAGTCGCATCACATCAACATCGTAAAATAAAAGTATGTAGTAATACGATATCGAATCGAGAATTTTTACATCCATAAAAACGCCTGATTCGATATTGTCATACGCCTTCAGAATAATAATCACATAATCATTTGTTTCTATATAGTAAAACATAAAATATATTCCTAATAAAATACTAGTAAATTTCTTCGCAATTAATTTACAAATATAAAACGTAAACAATATCAAATGAATATTTGGCGCACCTCTAATACTATCGGCCATCACACTCTGAGACTATGTCAATGTAACGAATTTTTTTTCGGTTTTGCATTTAGCATAAAAATACTACCGCTCTGAAATAAGAATATTTGATCTTCATAATTTTGTGATCTTACTCCATAATTGCCATTCCAGAAACGTAGTTCAAACTGTGATCAAGCAGATGGCCACACATTTAAACAATTCCTTTGTTTGCCAAGGTCTCGTTAACTATCAACTTGTTTAAAACCGAATCGTGATTTCCATACCAATTTGTGCAAAATAGTTTAATGAGTCGTCTGCATTAAATCCTTTTGCTTCACAATATTGATATAAATGTTACGACTAATATTACGCTTCGTTCTATCTTTACCAGTTTTAATGTTTGTTATTGTATTTTTTTTACATTTATTATACATCTACTTCTTGTTAACTTCTGACTAAAGATAAGATTTAAAAGGCGATTTATTTCTCATTGTTACCCAAATACAACGTTTCTAATATTTTACAACAAGCCTGGGCAGCAGTTGTAATTATATCCGCTGTCGGGAAATAGTCATAAAACTCAGATGGCTCAGAAATGATACTGTAATCAAATTTATTTTCAAATTAATGTTGTGAATTATATTTCATTCTTCTTGCGACGATATAACTGATTGTTTCTTAGCTTGGCGGCTATTCGAAGACTTTTGTAAATGGAATTTGGAAATCTGTGTACAATATTTGGAATTTGGAAATCAAAGCACAGACATATACGCAGGAGTTTTCAAAGTTTTAGAGAAGATGGTACGGATTATATGACACACGTATAGTTTGCACCAAAATTCTAGTTAGCTTTGAAGTTATAAGAGCCGCATGTTGTTTTCAGTTGTCTCCTGTGACAAAACAATACGAAATTCCGTTTACACGTGGCAACTACAAACGAGATAAACGTCTTTATATTCCGTGTACACATGCACCCAATTACGTATTAATTCATGTTAACCATGTCATTTTATAGAACTACTTATATTTATTAATTTAATAACTCAATTAGAAATATCATATAATGCAAACCTAGTTAGATATCCAGTATGATTTGACGCGATTACGGCGAGCATTCAAAAGCTATTTAACAAGATGTAACATAGTCATATTGAATACATTCAATTGGGCCCTTTAATGAAGCTACCGTTGGATAAACTTAAATCTTTTATAAAATCAACCTTAATTAAAAACGCGTATTATACTATTGAAGAATATATATAGGAGAAACATTCAAGGCATGTATCAGCTAATTCAAAACAGGACAGTTGTTAGGCGGCCAGTGATTGTACAATTTATACTTACTTATATTTGTAAAATAAACCACATATAAGATTGGTGTCGCTATAGAATCGGCTCAGTATTGTACGTTAGCTTTAGGCTGTTACTATGCTCGAATAATGAACCAAAAGGTATAATACACTAAAATATGAGAAGGGAACAGTTTTATTTAGTGCCTAAAATAGCATCTCTGGACGTTGGAAAGGAGTATTGGTTATAGTGGTAACTTAAAAAATGACTATTCATAAGTACTTTGTAAAAAGTTTACATGAATAAAAATATATAAAATATTTTCTATTCTATTCTATTCTAATGTCCTTCAACATTATGAATTCCGTTGGACAAATAAATTTTGTGTTTCTATCATTGTTCAAATTGCTATTGTGAAAAGATTGTGCTGACAAGCTTTCGCTTTAAAAACTGTCTAAATCAAGACTTAATCTTTCTACCGTAATACATTTTTGAATAATTTCTTAACTTAATTACGATATTGCCTTTGAAAAAATCATAAAAGCGTATAATTTCATAATGCTAATAGTACCTGTCAAATCGGCTATTTCTAGTCCTATTCTCTAAACGTACGAGTTATACCACAATGCTTACGAATACTCACGACTTGCTATAATAATAATAAATTTTAATTATAGCTATACTCTATATTGACCTCAATCGAAAAAATAAAAATATGTCTTACTAACTTTAAATAAGCAATCATTAATTTGAAAAAACATTAGCTACGATGCATGCCTGTTATGTTAACTTTAAGTAAGCTCATCCAACCAACGAAAAATACTTGACATATTGCAATCCCTTATTATTAATTGCGTGGGTACATTACATTATACTGCACTGAACAACTAAACTGAATGTTTACTAGCATCGGTGTTTTGACCGTCTTTGTCATGGGGGACCTTCAATTAATAGACCGGCAACACATACGCGAAGTTTCTGGCGTAGCGAGTGCTTATGGGCGGCGGTGATCACTTACTATCAGCTATCAGGTGTTCGTTTGCATGCTCATATGTAAAAAAGCGAATTAATTTAAATCCAAAAGGTTTATATTTATTATCAGTGATCACAAAGCTGTATTATATTTTATTTTAATAATGGTTCATACAACAAATTAAAACCAATTAAGAATGAACACACGAAGCCCCGGACGGTAATCTGTATTGCTCAACATAAATAATTTATATTTTATACCATAGACCTCAATACATAATAATATTGTCAAAAGCTAAGATTTACCATCTACCCACGTTTCCCGCCTGCCAAAGTGTTTTTAAATAAATACATAGCTAATGCAAATATTTATTCTTTAAGTGGTAAAGTAATAACTACAAAAATAGATTTGGTCAATCAAATGGGAAGAAGGAACATTTCCATTTCATAGAGCAAAAAAAGTAAAAGGAGAGTTGTTTTTTCGCATTCCGCATTCCGATTTCCAACTGAGTATTGAATATAAATTAACTGCTAATATGAATCTAAACCAATTAGATCACATAAAATATTATTATTTTTTGTTTAAGTGCTTTATTCGGAATCATTCAAAATATATTTGTGACTCAACAGCAATAATTTGTTGCACCCGGAATTTTGAACTCTGCAATATAGCGTTTTAAAAATTGAACCAGACTCAGCTGAAAGATTAATTATAATAGCCATTACCGTGGTCATGTTAATTAATAGTGGATTTAATTATAGCGACTGCAAGCGACCGCGAATGTCTACGCAGACACCGGCTGGCCCATAAATTAGGGTCACAGGTATGGTGCACATCACTCATTTCCACGTTTTCAATTAGTCAATCAAGTATTATGGTTATTTTACCTGTAATTACTCATGTCAACCTTTTAGACATAAATTTTCACTGACATAGTTATAGTTGCCCTTAATTAAAATTAGACATAAATCGAACATATTTTTCTTATTTGTCTAATATCTATTCGTTCATTCATTTACATTTTTTTGGCTCTCAGTATAAAAACGAGAATTATTACAAAGTTTCACTTAAAACAATAGCAAGTTGCAAATATAATATACAGGTAAATCTGTAACGACGTCTAGTAATACTTTGAAAAGACATTTCCTTAAACAAAAACTCTGAAACCGATATTTACTCAATACGAGTCATAGTATTAAATTTACTGTGAACAAGTAAAATAAGAAGCTCTTTGCTCTAAGCACAAAATAATTTGAGAGCTAGGACCACTTTCTGACTTCATTCTGACCACCAGAGAGGAGGTGTTTTTTAGTCCTGGCTGAAAAAAGGACCTGTCTTTTTGAAAAATTACAAATTGTTTCGAACAGCATCCTTAATACCTCGAGTAAATCATCCGACTTTTTTTCTATTTTTAAAACATTAAACTACAAGAAATTAAAAATTGCATTTTGCCTCAAATATATTATGTATAAATATATATATTATTTATATTAAAATTTTAGGGATTTTCTTAGACTAACTAGCTAAGTTTGCAGTTCCATGTCGGGGTATAATAGGAGAGGTATCATACAAGTTTTCAGCTTGCCTCAAATACTTCCCCAAAAAATGGTCCTAGCTTACGGACAAGTAGAGTTAAGCTTTTCTAGTAAAGTTAAACCCATACCTTGTGTTGTCCATATATTTAATAATATTATAACAGATGGTCCATGAATTTAATTGTAAATCAGTACGTCGGGTCTTTAACTTAGGCACTATAACTAGTACATTGTCATGTAAGTATAAAATCTATTCACTGAAGACATCTGTTGGGTTTAACAGATATTTCCATCTAACTAGCTATCTAAGTTATGGGATTTGAATCAAAAGTACTCCGTCGTTAGTTCATCGACATAAAAAAAGATGGCGCTAAAGACAAAATATTAAAACTAATATTTTTAACATAGCCTCTAATGTAAAACAATTTTATTATACTTTGTTCGTTCAAAATAATTTTATATAATGAACACTAAAATAAAACTCTGACATTAAGAGTATTAAACAATATCTTCTATTGTATTATATAGTCTGAAACTAGTGAAAGAAAAACATAATTCTCGTTTCAGATGGATTTACTTAATTCATGAAACTTCAGGTGTAAAGAAACCTGATATAAACTTCCGTTTATGCCGATGGTAACATAAATGGCCTATTTAGATTAACATATTAAATATTTTTCTATCATTGAGATGTAGAGTCAATCAAATAAAGCTTAATATAATTGTTAATTTATTATTTACCTGCCATTTAAAATATAAAAGTAAAATAAGATATAGAGAGGCTTTGTTAAGTCATATTAGCATTTAGGTCACAAAACAATGTCTTAGTATATCAGAGAACAATTTTGCGGTTTACGCGATCGTGACTGAATATTAAAATACATCTCGTACTACAGAGGAAAGATAACAAAAATATATTTTTTAAGATTTCTTATTAAATCTCTTTAAAAATAAAATCTATAACAATGTAGCGATTTCCGAACCCTGTATAGCTTCAATGGAGCAGCTCTAAGTTCAAACCGAAATATTAATTAAACGACACGGGGTTTTGGACTAGAGAAGGCCATATTATAACAAATTCCTATATTTTTATACTCAGAGAGTTTAGGCAAGAACATCCACGAATCCACAGTAAAAAATAAATATCTGCTTAAAGTAAAAGAGAAAAGAGTCACATAAAATGTTTATAACAATTAGATAAGGGACAGTAACAAAATAAAGTAAAAAATAAACACCTATTTAAATTCATAAAGAAAGAAAAAATATAGATAGATTTTCGGTAAAGACTTTGTGGCGTACACGAATTGTAACGATAGCGGCGTTACGATATTCCGATTAAATAAAGTCACAAAGTCGCAGGAATCCCTTCAAGAAACACGCGTCCATATCGTTTTATATTTTTTTATACTTTTCGTATTTAACTGAAATGTAGAAATTTACATGTTCTTTTATCAAAAGTGATTAGTAAATAGTGACATAATTTTTATTAAAAAATAAACTAAAATGCCAATAAATTACGGAGCCACAGATGAAAATGAAAATGGAGTGAACAACGATAAAAAAGAAGTTAACGAAGATGAATTTACTATAAGGTAATCAAGGGTTATTCTTGCTTATAGAAAGCAATTTTCAATTTAGCCAATTTGCGACGCTCAACAGATAAGTAGGGCACAAAACGAAGTCTATCTAGCAGTTAGGATATATTGACGCTTCCGTACGTTTGCGTAATTTAAAAGTTCTTTAAATTTTCTTACGTCCTGTAATGTTTTTAAATTTGGCAGGCTTTGAACGTCACTGATCATTATTCCAGTTATAACTATTTAGTACAACGAAAAAAAACAATTATAAACTTCGCATTGAACAAAAAAAAACGAAGTGGTACCGGATTTTTTTTTGGAAATCGGTTAAAAACACTGAATAAATTGAATGTTATCACTGAAATGTTGCAGCTTTATGTTACTTTAATTACTGAGTATGTCGGAAGTTAATAGATAAAATTGAACTGCAAAGGAGAGTTAATTTTTATTTTTAACCTATAAAGTTAATTCGTAAGTGGATAACATAAGAATTATTTTATTATTAATTTGTAAAGATAATTTATAATTAGTTTTATTATTCTGAAGACTTAAAATGTAGTACCTACTTAATTAAAATTGTTCAAGTTAAGTTGATATTCATAAAATATATGGATGAGAAAGGAATAGAATAAGCAAGACCTATGAAATTCAGCAGCCACTTTACGCGTCTATTTACATTTCACGTGATTATGCTCAACGACAATTAAGACGAAAAGTAGAAGTGAGGCAGGAATGATTAGGTCATATTAATTTTTCTGTTATCTTACAATTATATATATCAATAATCCAATTTAAATAAAGTTATTCGAATTGCACAAGTTATAATTTTCTTCTTTGTAAGATATGTAGGTATTACTTATACAAACAAATCATAAATAGATATTAGTTTTCAGTGAGGTATTAAATGTATTTTACGCACTTTTAACTTATGTATCTTTCTATTCTCTTTTCTGTGATAGACAAATGTTTTTGGAAAGTTAATTGGTAATTAATTATTAAATTTTATAACTATCATGTATTTCATAATCATTTGAAATGACTTATGAAAATATTTGCCTTCTGAACCAACTAACTCATTAGAATGCTGTTTAACAGTTGTTTAAACATCAAAAATACTCGAATTTGTTATAGCTATATTTTCTCGAAAAGTATTCCAGGTAAACGACGGAAATGGTGGCGGATCGGCCAAAACTATATCTTCGGGCTAGGTCATGTCTACAACGACCTCTGTGCGGCTATGTGGTTTTCCTACATGATGCTTTTCTTTCAAGCTGTACTCGAAATGAAGGCCGTGGTTGCAGGCGGCATGCTGCTCTTAGGTAGGAGTTCTATCGACTTATTGGTAGATTTTTCCAATGTTAGATTTAACCGTGATAAAGTTGAATACCTACTATTATTTTCTAGGTCAAGTCGTAGATGCTTTGGCCACACCAGTTGTAGGAGTATTAGCTGACAAATATAGCACAAAAACAGTATGGCATTTAACAGGTATGAAATTATACTAATATAAATATTATTCAATTTGTTAGTAGATATTTTAAAACCGAAATGTAACGTCATAGCACTCTCATAGGGGATTAGTGATAATGAATGAAGCAAAGATCTAGTAAGTAAATGTAAACAACAAATAGTAAAGTAATAAAATTCACATATTGGATTAACATTGCACGTAAAGGCGGCCTTTATAATTCCTAGAAACTACAATTCATACTTATCGGCAAACACATCCAGGTGTCTATAAGTAATAATCTCTTTTTGGTCTTAACTCTTCAGGAATAATATAAGAGTGAAAGAAAACATTTTGATTATTTTAATTATTGTTTCAGGGTCTGCGCTTGTAGCTTGTACATTTCCGTTACTTTTCATACGCTGCTGGGGTTGCTGGGTACGAAATGATCCTGAATATTTATCCTGGTGGATGCCGTTTTATTATGCGGTATTAATCACAATATTTCAAATCGGCTGGGCCGTTGTACAAATATCGCACTTGTCTATGATACCTTCGATTTCAGATTGCTTACAAGTTCGATCTGAATTAACTTCCATACGGTAAGGGCCCTATCACATTACAGAAACGGTCTTCCTTAGTTAATACTGATGAATTATATTTGGGGCATATTAAATGCGCTACTTAACCAAATCTATCATTGGTTTCCAGTTATATGGCTTCTGTGATATCGAGTTTGACAGTGTATTTTATAACGTGGATAGTTTTGAGAGCTACACAATACAGCAACTTCATTGGACCCACGGATGATTATAAATTTAGGGTAATATCAAATAAGTATAGCTTTATTTCGTGCATAACAACACAGTTTTAACTTAGCAAATTATTTACTGTTAATATTTAATTTATCATTATTTACAAACTTAATAATAAACTAATTGAAGTACCGGTTATTATTTTCAGAACGTATCATTAATAATTTCAATTATGGGAGTAACGTGTGTGACACTGTTTCATATATTATTTAAACTAAAATCAAACAAAGATCGAAAAGTTATTAAGACCGATGCAGAAATTGCAGACGAGGATCTCCTCAAAAGTACGAAATCAAAAATAATGTACTTCCTGAGAATGCCTTTGTTATATCAAACCAGTTTATTGTAAGTATCTACTAATAAAATAATTAAACGCTTGTCCAATACTCTGTTATTATCTATATACCAAACACTGAAACATGGTGCTACTATGGCCTAATGTCATAAAATTTCCTCTTCCTATCCTGCATTACAATTTGTAATTGGTAATTGTTCCTACGATTATAAGATTATAAGATTCTGGTGGTTCTGAGGGTGTGTGAGCACGTAGCGAGCTGTACACGGTATGTGTACAGCTTATCTGTACTATTATATTAGCTGCTAGACAGCGTACATCGATTATATACTTTGTATATAAACTTTAATCTGGATACACTGACCTGTCCTTGATCGCGATTTACCGTAACAGGTAGGCATATGTATAGGCTTAGTCGCAATTGGGGCAAGCTATTAAATAATAAATCAATGAAGTGAAATAATATGCCTACCTGTAGACGGAGTAAATACTTCATATTCAGCTCATCTTTAAGTGCCACTTTATTCTTCGTATACTTTCTGCGATGAAAATTTACAAAGAAAGTCCAACAATTGAAGTATTCAGTGGTACCCTGAGATATAAAATTTATAATAAAGCGTTATTAATTCTTTCAGATACGTATTCTCTCGACTTTACTGGGCCCTTAGCCTAGTTTACGTGCCCTTATTCCTAGAAGAGCGTCTCTCCGTGAACCCTACTGAAGGATCTGAATTGGTCGCAAGTGTACCACTCGTGTTGTACATCTCTTCCTTATTATGTTCATTTCTATTAAAAAGCAATATTAGTAAAATTGGTAATCAGGTAACAAAATTATCTTTTTAATGACTTTAGATTATTGCATCTTACAGTGCATTTTTAAAGTAAATTAAACATACATTTTGATTTTAAGATTTGAGGAGACGTTGAGGCAAACTCTTTATTGATTTTAAACTTTAAATCTTCTTAATTAATAAAAAAAATAATAGCTTGTTGGAGTCGACTACGTCGAAACAAAGTTAAAATCAAAAAGATAGCTTGCGAACTTCCTTCTGCTTCTGTTCCTTGTTAAACATTTTGTATTTTTTTTTATAAATAGGACCTTGCATCTCGCATAACGTTATTTTTTGTTTGTTATATCGAACTGATCTATCGTTCTTGACTCCGAATTCTGAAGTCCTCAGAAAATTGAGACATCATTTGAAATTTTTTTTATTCATGTTTTGAAAATTTTTAGGTAGCTTATTTAATAGGCAGTTTATTTAGCTTGATAAGCTGCGTTTGGATAGCAGTGACAATCGACCCGGGAGCTAGTGTGGTACAAATATACTTGGTCGCTACTCTAATTGGTAAGTTAATTTTGTAGTTTGTATACTTTATCGTTAAATTGTTGAGAACGCTAGATAATAATCGTCCGGTCAACTTGGACAAAAGTAGTGAAAATTTCGACAGAGCCAAATTAAGAGATCATGGTTGACCATTGTTACAAATAAGCCGCTAAAAGTCCCAATCGAATCCCTTGTCGTCCCGACTGCGAATACAATAAATCATAAACAAAATTAATATGTACAAGGTCACCTTTTGTCACATCATCAGAACAATAAACTGGTGGAATTATTTTTGAAGCATTTCAAAGTCGACTTTTTTTTAGCTTTCAACTCATTTAATGAACTAATGGTTAATTAAATGAGTTGAAAGCGGACTAGGGTGGTGTTACAATTTACGTTATACAATTTCTGTAACTGACCGATCTTTCCTTATTACCCCTTTCACAGTGGGTATTTTTAGCTCGTGATGAAATACTTTTCAAACTTACAAACGATACTTCGTTTGTAACAAACCAACCAGAAAAATAAAATATGATCATATTATTTATCGCAGGGGCGGTCTTTACAATTTACCCCTATTTATATATAAATGAATCTTTAATTCAAAATGTTATGCGCAGGTGCCGGCAGTTCTATAACTCTAGTATCCAGTTTATGTGTAACGGCTGACCTTATCGGGCCACATTCACACCAAGGAGCATCAATATACTCAATTGTCACTTTTGCTGACAAATTAGTCACCGGTATTGCAGTTGTGGCTATAGAAAATTAGTAAGTTTGTAACACGCTTTGTTTTTAATGTAAAGTTTGTTTGTATGTTTGATAATTACTCTAATGCAACTGATTGTATTGTTATGGAATTTGGCACCTAGATTAATATATAAGGGATACTCTTCATCCTGGTCCACACCTACAAAATTGGGGATAGAAGCTATTAATACATAAATAACTTTATTCCCCATTTACCTATTATAAAATACCACCTGTAATAAAATATTAAATTATCTATACTAATATTATATACTACAGGACCGATTTGGATGAAATTTTGTAAAGAGATTCTTTGAAACCCCAAGAATGATGATAATTTTTATCCGGAAAATCCTAGCTAGTTCTTAATACATTTTATTCAAAAGATTGTTTTTTTCAGTAAATGTGATGATGCATCGGACTGTCCGCAGTACTATAGAGGTGTTCTTACATATGCATGTGGAGGCAGTGCAGTCCTTGGAATCCTGTCCTTGTGTCTTACAACTTTGAAACATAAGAGGAGTCTCATTTAATTCTAAAGATTTGTCACTGGTACAAAGTATTGTTACTAATGGTACAACTTTTTCTATGAGTTTATTTAAAATACAAATTTAGTGTGGCATTTCTCAGTACTGGTTATAATTGATAGATTGTGAAAAGAAATTTATATACATAGTTCTGTATTCCAGAGTGGCAATTCTTTATCAAAATAAAATATTTTTTTCTTAATGACACAGTTTTTTTCTTCAATATGTTATAGAACATAATAATAAAAATTCATAACTGTAGTATTGTATATTTTAACATCATCTGTATATACAACTAGGGAACATCATTGTAAACATTAACAATGAAAAATTGACAGCACTTTCTTCTTTACATGTACAATTCAAAATCAATTCTGTTAGAACTGTAAAATTGTGTGTCCTCACCATTCTTCCTTACCCACACTCCTGTTTTAAAGTATCCCTCTGTGGCCCATTTGTGCATTTGATCAGTGGAATGAGGACCGGATATTTCAGCATTATCATCCTGACTCCATTTAAATTCCCATTTAACTTCATTAGACGAATTTTCACTTTCTTCTTCTTTATCATTTTTGGCCTCTTTATCCTTACCTAAAGTCTGTTGTTCTCTTGTATCAAAATCATCGGCATACATATCTAATTCTGCATCCTCCTTTTTCTTTCCATTCTTATCTATGGCACTGCTTATTTTCTCATATGTCTCTTGGTATATGTCCATATTCCCCATTTTCGTTAAAATTTGATTGGCAAGTTCTGTTACTCTTGTAACTATCTTGCTGCCTTCATCAACAATTCCTTGCTTTTTTCTTTTCCAACGCTCTGCACTGGATATCTTAGAACTGGCACCTGAAATGAGATATTTAAATAGGTTTTTAAATGTGCTATAAACCAAATTGATATGTGATCTCAAAATATAAACATCTTTTACATACATTCAGATTTATAAATATTGAGATATGAATCTGATGGTAGACAAAATACACAGCCTCTAATTAAGGTTTTATGCATTAGAAAACACAAAATATGTAAATCTTAGGTCAGGTAACCTAAGGAATGTTTTATTATATTATATTAAGCTACTTTAACATATAAAAAGCTAAATAAATAAATGTCCAACTTACCAAGCCGTTGCAAAGTTTTAGCAATAGTTTCTTTTGGTTTCATATGTTGTAAGATTTCCTTATAATTCATAATAAGATCAAACTTTTCCTCCGGCTCATCATCCTCACTATCTGTGTCATCCAGGATTCCTTTTGTATCATCATCCTTATGGACCTTATACTTGTCTTCGGGTCTACCTTTCACTTTAACCCAATCTATATTATCTAACCATCCATCTCTGATTTCCTTCTCTTTCTTCCAATGGTAATGACCTTGAGCATCAAAATGGCCTTCTTCTAATTCTTCTTTCATATTAAATGGAGTGATTGTGATCTGTAAAATATAACATACGTTGGGGATGAAATTTCAGAAGAAAATTTACACTTATATCAAAAACAACATTTAGCTATAGATCTATGAAAAACATTATAAATTTCCAAAAAAATCTAATGCTTTTAGATTTGTTTTTTATTAAGCTGTACTGTATTGTAAATATACATACTCCCTCCTGCTTTCTGTTGTGTCATTAATATAGATACAGCCTTATGTTTTTAAAAGTTATAAACTCACGCATAATGTACACCATAACAGTCTAAAGCAAGGTGACACGCGGATATTTAACGATTAAATTATATTCAAATTTAGTCGGAACACTTACTTCACCTTCCATTCCAGCTACACCCTCCTCTTCGCCCTCAATATCCGCTGCATTAAGAACATTTTGTTGTTCCTCCTCCGCAGCACTGTCTTCTTCATCAGAATCCAAAGAATGTTTTTTGCCATCCTTTATAATTTTCGGTTGTTGTTCATCATTATCAAACGCCACAGTAGACGATCTTTTAGCCATTTTTCTTTAAGATTGCGTTTATCTGTGTTTGTATTAAAATAAAACAAGATCTTATCATTTATTCACGAAAAATAATACACCACTAAACTATACTAACTTCAATGTACAAAAAAGTACTTAGATTTATTTTATAAACCAAACTTTATTTCTGTCATTCGAGACTCGACAGGAGACAGCCGCGGATAATCTTTTTTTTTTTTTTTTTTTTTT
>LQNK01000438.1:105994-117822 GCA_001586405.1 Phoebis sennae | reverse complement strand
TTCGAAAATCACTTCGATTCTCACATTTTTAGTATTCTGTAACGTCAATATCGCTCAAGTGGAGTGAAATGAGTTTCGATATGTCGAGTGAAATTACGTCATAAATTAGTGATGACCTTTTTAAGTTACAGTTTTAGATGATCATTTACGATTATATTAAAAAAATAATAAACCATTATTTGAATGTATTTCGTTCACGGTTACACATTATTGTTATTATTGAGACATTTATTCACAAAAAATAATTTTGAAACTCGATTTATTTGAAAAAAAAAAAACATCTAATACACCTTAAATACTTTTTTTTTTCAAATAAAAAATAAACTATGAAGTCTCTGACATTTTCACGCTTTGACAAGTCAAAATACCGATTTGTCGTTATTCTAAGCAAAATTGTTAGAAATATTATCAATAATTAAGCATTTTAAGCATTATTTAGACGCTGAAGAAGGCAATTTTGTAGTAGATGGAGGATTTATATCTCTACTCTGACAATATTTCTTAGTTTGGAATTGCTGAAAATGTATCGAATAGAAGCATGGATGAAAACGTTTGTGGAAAACTATAGCAACTATTAGAAGGAGCCTACGATATGGCCAAACGCCTATTGCTTTTGTCAGATATATTAAATAGTGATCAAATTGTTTAAAATATGTTTTTCTTATAAAAGTATGTACATCTTAAAAACAAAGATAAATAAACTTGAATCACTTACTATGTGGGTTTGTTTTATTATTTCTTTATACAATAGTAACGAATTTTTGTTAAAACGACATTTAATGTTGATGTTTTATACATTTGTGTAGGTATCTTAAAACTTAAATACCTATACAATTATATTTTCTTAAAACACATTTTCGTAAGCCTCTATCCCACGGGAACCACTTGATTTTCCGGGATAAATTATACATATTATGTTAGCCTATAATATAATCAGCAATTGTGTAAATTTTCATCTCAATCCATGCAGTAGTTTTGGAGGAGTAGATGTTCAAAGAAACAGACAGACAGACAGACAGATAGACAGACAGACAGACATGAAAGAAAAAAAATATTGATTTGCCTTCTGTATCCCTTATATTAACGCCCTGTATTAAAATTTCCCCAATATATTCAATGTACAAATTTGGACTTGCTACGATTTTATTATATGTATTGATGATGATTGATGATAATCCCTTTTTATTTCTTTGTGATTCCAAATCACAAAGAAATAAAAAGGGATTATATTCACTACTTTCTACCTATTAAGGGTAGCGTGATGCCAAAAAGGTCATCACATCAGTATATGTTAGGGAATAGAATCTCCAACTACTGATTTTCAGTGATACCGAAACTGGTCCAAACAGCGGAGTTTGTTGCCAGTCAATTAAAATTAAATTAAGGCTTAAAATCATATAATAAATAAGTAAATAGGTATACATATATTTTTAAACTGCAATTCGTTGTTTTAGTTATAATTTCACAATTACACTGTTCTTCAAATACCCACTGCATTCTCAAACATTATATTGCACTTATCATGAAAAACTCAAAAGTATTTGTCAAAACCACACCGACCGAAAGCTGTTACTGGCACCATTGTCCGACCACTTCATTGAAATTCAAAATGGCCGCTCGCAGCAAACAATGCAACAGGTAAACATGGTTCTTTTCGTAATGAGCTTTATATGCGGTTTCGTAAAATTTATAGCGCTATTTTATTACAAAGCTAGCAAAAAGAGCATGCGGGTGTCCTAATTTTATACATGTAATTATATATTTAGCAGGTACTTTCCTTGTGAGATATAGGGGATATGATTAGGATTTGAAAGGGGAAAAAGAATAAGTTTATGTAGTGATCTGTTACCTTTTTTATTGTCTACTGGCTAATCCACGCGGCTTCGCTCTCGTAGCATGATATTATACATATAGCCTATAAAATATAACCTATGTTACTCGTAAATAATGTAGCTTTCGAATGGTCAAAGAATTTTTAAAATCGGTCCAGTAGTTATCCTTAACAAAAAAACGAAGTTTTCCTCTTTATAATATTAGTGTAGATAATATGAAAAATTCCTCAGTTGTTTTTAGCGAATAAATCATTAAAACTGTGTTTTTGAAAGGGACTTAAGTTACTAAGAAACTATTCCCCTCCCACAAGTTCGCTAAGTTGTCCACCGGTCAGAACTCGGGCTAACTACTAGAATTACTTTGCGAGTCCTGGGATTTAGTTACCGTTGAGCTACGAGTGGACCGGATTTTTAAATTATATACTTTATGACTTTACTTATGAATTATTATGTTTTAATGGTCAATCAGGAAAACAAGCAGATGGATGACCTCTTGGAAAGTGATCGCAAGCTTCGCTAGTTCTATATAATCATGTAGATATTAAGTGTCGTTAAAGATAAAAACAATAAACATGATATCTATTTACATTAAAAAGATGTTGATCAGATCTTGATACATTATTGAACATTCATGTTTTTCATAAGATCTATACTTGAATAAAGGATTTTCAACGCGGCGTATGATACATTATTATCTGTCCCGACGTTTCGAACACTTTACAGCGACGGTGAAGATATATACTTGCCAACTGGCTGCTACTATTCCTTATTTCTGTTTCTTCTTTATCCTCGTTAATCCTTTTTTGATTTCACACATACTATTAGGTAATCCACAAAATTCTATCCGTATAAATACCATATGTTATAAAAAATGTTATAAAAATCTCATGCCAGGCTAAATTTATTACTCACAAAAGCACGTCTGTTGTCTTTTAGATTATGAAGTGTTAAAAAAAGAAATTATCTTATAATATACAAATACGATGGTTTCAGTAGTCAAATTAAACTATACTATAAAGCATCGTCTTACTTCCGTACCGTGAAGACGTGATATTTGAAAAGCAATTTAATCCGTACAAATACGATATACAAGCAGCACGACATACAACCAACCGTACATTATTAAATTGCGAGCTGACTATTTTGACAATCCTAAAAGTTTTCCACTCTTGATTATCACGGATTTAGAAATTATAGTAATTTCTGGCAATTATAAATCTAAATTTTAAATAAACTTGACTAAAATAATAATTTAATCTTGGAATAATAAACCTATACTAATAATATAAAGAGGAAAACCGATTTGGACCGATTTTAAAACTTCTTTCACCATTCACAAGCTACATTATCCACGAGTAACATATAGTATATAACATTATGCTACGAGAGCGAAGCCGCGCGTAACAGCTTGTTAGTATAAAAATAATATTTCAAAAACAAGCTTAGGATTGGGAAAAGTTCTTATTTGTAGATATAGAAAATAGGAAGAACATTTAAATAATGATAATATGAATACCAGATTTTATAGTTATATATCAATCCTTTTTTCTACATTTTTTATACTTTTTTTTAGAATATTTAATGTGCAGTCATAGTTTTTTTTTTGTTATATGTTACTCGATAAAAAATTACATAAGAAAATGAATAATATAATTATATCACAACTCTTGGAATAGACGTAGAACCTCTCGGTTGTAATACGACTACTACACCATCAGGGTAACCAAATGGAACAGATTATACTGTAGAATTTTTATTGCTGACTGCTAAAAACGACTTAAGAATGCGTTATTGTTCTAAATTTTCACTTGGAAAGTGATGATTGTCAATGCAATTGAAAAAAAGCATACTAACTTAATTCGAATATAGATTATTTTGCAAGTTTGTTTTGTTTGTAATAAATACGAACGTGAAGTTAGGATTGAAAGCCATAAATTACGTTTTAAAATCATCAATTCTCCAATCGCTAAGAGCGCTAATCAGTACACTCACAATAAGCGCATACCTTCAATACAAAGGACTGCAAATCCGTGTAAAACCACCCAACAAATGCCATAACTCCAGTAGTTGGAATAACTACGCCACAGAATGCATTAACATTCAAACATTCCCATAATCTACTTTCCAAACACAATACGGACGTAAAAGTTGGGAACTCGACTGCAACTGTTATGATTTGCCAGGTCTCCGGGGACGCGGCTCATGCGACAATTCGCGCCATTTTCTGATTGCTCAAAATGGCGGACCGTAGAGGTTTTAGTTTTTAGGCTGTTTTGATAAAAAGGCTGATTTTTGGCAAGTTCCCAAAGGAATTGCAATATAAAATGGACGTCTTGATTTTTATTTAATTTATTTTATGTAATGAATCTAATTTTAGATTAGCCCAATTTATGTCGAAGCAATGGGAAAACTGTGCCGACAAATTTTAAAAGAAAGAAAAGAAATAATGAAACAAAATGCATTTATTCGTGTAACAAGATAAAGAGAAAGAACATAAAATAATAAAGTATAAAATCATATTATAGTACCCCAAATGGGTTCCCACTCAGTGGTGAGGTGAAATACTAAAAAAAATTTAACACAATGATTTTGTTTCAAGAAGGAATTGTAAAGTTAACAACTAAAATGTCTGTTATGATTTGACAGATCCCACAGGGCGCGGCTGAGGAGTCATTTCACGCCATTTTCTTATTGCTCAAAATGGCGGATCATATAGTTTATAGTTTTTAGGTTACTCTGATATTAATAATGATTATCTAATCTAAAAAGTGTTATGAAAAGGGTTTTATTTTATAGGCCCCATTTCTACCCGTGGGTGTCGTAAGAGGCGGCAGAGGGTAATTCTGCTGTATAACATCTTCAGCTACAAAAGAGTGGGAGCCGAGCATGATTGGGCCAAGCTCGCACCGGTGTAATTACCACCCCCCCAGCAGAAAACTAAACCGGTGTGAAGCTGTATAGCACTGTGTTTTATACGGTGAGCGGGTGTCCGGAGGCCTGTATTCCCTCCCCATTCCTCTCCTGTCCTGTTCTAGTCCTTTCCCGATCTCTTTCATTAATCCTCTCCCCTTATCCCCTCCCATTCCTTCAAGCTGGCAAGGTATCTGCCACAGTTTACTGCTGAGGATGTTCATGGGCGGCGGTCAGTCACTTTCCATCAGGTGAACCGCATGCTCCGCTTGCCCGCTGTTACATAAAAAAGGCTTTTCTATGCTTATATTATATAGAGGAATGATTTTTTTGTTTGTTGTATTGAATAGGCTCCGGAACTACAGGACTGATTTGGATTGAATTATGTTCAGAGATTGTATGAAACCCTACTAGGAATGGCATGAGATTTTTATATCGAAAATACTACGGGAACGGGTTATATACGCGGGTGCAACCGCGGAGCTTTCTAAAGCTACTATTTTCCATCTGGAAAATCAATAAATAATTAATTACTTCCTTAATATTTTAAATAAATTAATTATTTTACATAGTTCATTTTAATTTCTGTTAGTCCAGTGAGCCTTAAATGGCAATTCTACTGTGCCATATTGCGTGAGAGAATTCTGATATTATTCCAATATTTTTTTCTTGGATGGAAATTACTTTTAATTTTGATCAAAATCTTCATTGACATAGATAAGGTATTGCGAATCCCCCGGCACATGAACTAGGTCGTAGCATTTCTGTGGTCACTATTTGCTTCCAGGTGATTTACATTTTTTATTTGCAGTATAATCAAAATAAATTAAGTGTTACCAATGTGAAGATTGTTCAAGAATGTGAAGATTGTTCAAGAATGTGAAGATTGTAACACAAAAATCTATACTAATATTATACAGAAACTACTGGTCCGATTTGATTTTTTTTAGCTTTAGATAGCCTGTTTATCGAGGAAGGCAATTTATCATCCCTATATTTCCACGGAAGCGAAGCCTTGGGGCGCAGCTAGTACCAAATAAAGACGAAGTTTTATGTTTAATATTCTTGAGTTCACTAACAATAGAATTGTGATCCATACGGCAAGCTCTGTTTTCACACAGTTTGTTACAATTTGGGGGTTTTAATAAATGTGCTAATTTCATGTAGGGTTAAGAAATAAAAAGAAAATAAAATCAGTTTATTTCAGACAATCCAATACAAAGTCCATATTCATTTCATCACACATTAATTTTCAAACTTCAAACTAAATAAACTATCCACCCATAAACAATAACATTACTTCTCAATCACCATAAATTCACTTTCACACAGTCGCTCATTTCTCCAAAAATAACCGTAACCCATAATATATTAAACAGTCGTTAAAGATTACATTTTCCTCGCAAAGCTGTTGTGTATCGGATAAAAATTTTCTCTTTTCCCGCCATAATCGTTTTCCTTGTTTTTGATTTTCCACGCAACATTTCGACTTGGCTTTGTGGCTGGAAGTAGCTTCCGATCGCGAGTTTTTTCAGAATGAGAACAAATATTTGCGAGATGAAATTTTTTGTATATATGTATACGAGTAGATATGGTAGATTAATAAATTATGGAAGACTAGTTTTCCGCCCGCGGCTTCGCACGCGTGGGCTACTAATTTCTGTATTTTTAGAGACGCACAATAAAAGTTTGAAAAAATTACGGTCGCAGGACCGCTGATATATGCGCATGTCTTGTGTTTAGTTCCATTTTCATGTTCATGTCTGTGTTCTAGTGTTTTGTATAATTTTCTATGGGAATAGGTTTCACAAATATCTCACAGTGCGCCCGCCTCTTCAAAATACAGAAAATTGTAGCCCATGTGAGTGAAGTCGCGGGCGGAGAGTTAGTTATTTTTGAAGGTTTTTGAGAATTTATTGAGTGTTTTACCGTATCTATACGTTTAGAGTACAAAAAAAAAAACATGACCGCAAGTCAACCAAAATCTCACATTGTCACGTGGTATGACATTTTCACGACTTTAGAAGCGTATATCTCAAAAAATATTTAATTTAGCAAAAAACATACTTAAAAACCTCTATTTCTTTTTTAAAGACCTATCTACACGACACATCATTTAATGATATATTCGCGAATTTTTTTTTACCCTCCGTTTACATGTATGGAGAGCCACCCCTAAAATTATGTTTTTCATATTTTAGGGGTGGTCCATAAGTTGCACCTAATATTGGCCTATCAGCATGTGAAATTTTATCAAAATCTGCCTAGTGGCTATAACGTGATTGACGCACTTACATCAATATAAACAGACAGACAAACGGAAAAAAAAAATTCTAACCATGGTTTTGGTATCTATAGAACATACATATTGCATACCAATTACTCTTTTTGAAAAATATTCAATGTTCAGAATTGATTCGGTTACTGTTTTATTATATGTATATAGATACACGCTTACGCGTTAAATATTCATATTACTAACAATAGAAAGTTACATAAAACATGCATATTAAATCCATAACTAGGTTTCAGCGAACTCGTTCAAGGCGAAATGGGGTCATTAGGAAGGAACGAACTAAATCAATTTCTTCAGTAATCAATTCTTTCCTTTGACTAATCAATCAGGTGGCCATTTTCTTAAAATTCAATGGAGATAGATACCTCGGATTTCTTCTGGAAGTTTCGGATTTCGTTTTTGTACGGAAAATGGTTTGTAACATTTTAAATAAGGTTTAAGGATTGGTTGAACCTTAGCTATATGTGTTTTACCGTGGGAATTTAAATAGAAAACTATTTTTTTTATGGCAGAGCAAGCAAAGGAGCAAGTGGGTCACCTGATGTTAAGTGATCACCGCCGCCCATGAACACCTGAAACACCAGGAGTGTCGCAGGTGCAGGTCTATTTAAAAACATATTTAAATTTTTTAAGGTATGAATAGTAATTTCATTAATTTCAGAATGAAAATTGTCAAGAGTCTATAGGGGCCTTTAAAACCGGCAGAGCACCTACAAGACTCCCGCTTCTATAACTGATCACTCACCATCAGGTGACTTCACCACCTCTTCTTATCCCCTCCCCTTTAATGTTGTTGATGTTCATGGGCTGCGGTCAGTCACTTAACATCAGGTGAACCGAATGCTCCGCTTGCCTGCTGTGGCATAAAGATTAACAAAATGATAACGAACAATTTTTACATCTGTCATACCTAATATCTCTTTAAAACTTTAGAACACAACTTCAAAGGCGAATGAAAACAAACATTTTGAGCGAAACACAGAAGCATCAAAAAACACGCGTACCCTAATTAGGAGAGGTTTCAAACAATACGTTCCATATAAAATACCCATTTCAAAAATATCATTGAGCACTGAAGTATTTCCGAGAGAGCGGGTCCAAAGGACAAAGAGGGACAAAGGGAATGGGCCCGTGAATGCACGGAGAATGGAATATTATAACGAGCCGTAATGTGGGTCGGGATAATTGTCCGATGTGATTAGCGGCAGATCGGAATCGAATGGCGGTGACACTTTTGAGGTTGGTTTCGTATTGGGTGGGTTGATGGTTGAGGGATATGTGAGTTGTAAAATTATAGTTGTGATCAAAATTCAATCGTTCATTGTAAGAGTGTGTGTATTAAAATACGTATAGTATATAACGACCTATACAGAGAATGAATCTTTAAACTGGGCATTGTAGGAAAGACAGAAAGTACAGAATATCAAGCAGAGGAATTGTTATAAAAACGCTGATGATCATTTTCCAAAATAAATGTTTTTAGCCAGGAATCGACCACGAACATCTAGAATGAGACACTTACTGTATGACCTGATGGATAAAATTCTGTATAAGAACCTGAGATCTATTTATATAACATAGGATTATTTAAAAAGTATTTATATTTAAATATTTGCTTTTACTTCTGGTAATATGTTTAATACATGTCTAATGCCCAGTTCCTATAAAAATAAAACGAGTGCTTTTACTTATAGACTGTACAATATCTAGTAGGATGTGGTGTTTACATAACCACAAAACTTGGTTCTGATTGGTTGTTTCTAACCGCTCATTAATGAAAGCGATTCGTATCTGTTATACTATGACGTTCCGTCGTTTATTGGAACCGAGCCTAAGAATACATATTATATAAAAATCCTTTGTTAGTAATTGTTTCAGTACCTTTAATCACGCTTGCGTCGAGGGAGTATCCCTTAGGTCAGAGTAAGTGGTAACGTATTACAACACGCATCCATGTTTCAACAGAAAGG
The DNA here is from genome assembly GCA_001586405.1 of Phoebis sennae. Lineage (NCBI taxonomy): Eukaryota > Metazoa > Arthropoda > Insecta > Lepidoptera > Pieridae > Phoebis > Phoebis sennae. Next base: position 108,814 of record LQNK01000438.1, on the reverse strand, counting down.
AGACCTTTATTTTCGTTCTATCAATAGCACTACAATCGTAGATATGACCTCTACTATCTTTATCTTTAAGAATAATTAATGATAAAACTTCTTTTTGAGTTAGAATACGTGTTTCGCCACCCCATATCTACACGTGGATGTCGTAAGAGGCTTCAGAGGGGTAATTCTACTGCATAACATCTTCAGCAGTGGGAGGCAAGCATTGCATAAAATAATAAATTACTGTGTATAATATTGCTTCACGCCTACTTTCTGCGGGAGTAGGGGGGAGGAAACTGGTAACTTCCCCGCTGTTATCTCTGCCCAATATTAATAATCAATACTCCCCCTTAAAACATACATAAACAGTTAAAACTAACTTCTTGGCAATAGCCGCGAATTGGCCATCCGCAGACAGCTGCAATTAAAACACGAAACAGAACCGTCTCAGTGCACGTGGTATCCCTTCATTAGCCTCCCCCCACCCCTCGTTACACCCGCACTGGCCTATCGCCAGACGCATTCAGAAAACTTTCGTAATTATTGTTGATTTGCAGCGCGAAATTAGCACTTTCGGCTGTTTAATTCTGCAATTAAGATGTTCCGTGAAATACGCAGTTTTGAACTCGTAAAGAGGTATTTTATGATGAGGTTAGGTAATTGGAGTCGCAAAACAAAGTTTGTTGAAATAATGTGCCAATAATTTTAAATGATTTTTGGCCATTTAAATAATAAACATTCACGAGAGGGGATGATTATTTAACTATACCATATCATTACAAAATTTTTTCTTCTTGCGTCATAGACCAATTTAAGTTGGATTATGAAGTTGAAATAGATAAATGCATATATTGTAATTACAATATGTAATTTGAACCCCAGGAGTCCCGATCTTAAAGTTATATTCAAACGTAAACAGGAAACAAATTGCTCATTTAACTTTGTATATAAGACAGCACAAAATCTATCGGATTCATAGCGACAATACCTTCGTCAAATCTTAGGCTCCGGGGACAGGCGAGCGTTGAAACAGAGGCATTAGTTCAAGTTTTAATGGAGCCTGTCCCAGAGCCGCTGTCGGCGCCGATATAGGTCATTATTTGAATTTTATACTTGACTGCCTCTGATTTTGTGGGATCTGTGATTTTGATTATCTTGAAAATGTTTTGACGTTGCTTTGATTTAAAATTTTTTTCTAGTATAAGTCGTAGTGCTCCTGCCCCGCGTTTTCGTAATTCAGTATATACTATACGAAATTCTTTAAAATCCATTCGTAGTATCTTTCGTTTTGAAGTTAGAGGTTTGAAGGTTGATATAAGTAAAGTTGCATCAAATGATACTTCGACTTATTGGATATCTAAATCTATTACAACTTCAATACAGTTAAGCAGCGGTGGCCTCGCTCTTTTCAAGACAACAGAATATGAAATACAGCATACAGAATATGAATATGAAATGCGTCTTTCAGCAGATGCAACTGTATTAGACGTGGTGGCTATAATTCTCAGGACTATCAGGGTACACGAGGCCCCTGCAAGAGCCTCCCTCGCGATTTTTTATTTGTGTGCAAAACACTTGCTTTAGAAACGATTGCTCAATTCGCCAACCCCTAAGGCCCACTGCAGTTAGGAATACTGGCACAGTATACTATAAAAATTTAATTGTAAGACACGACTCAAACTCATACCTTCCTACATGCCTATGCTTATACCATTTATCCACTATATTTTTAAACACAATTTCGAGTCTCACGATTCTTAATAATTACTTAAACTATTGAACTTTTCAAACATTTCAGTCGCAGAACCAATATTTAATCTGTTAGACGTTTAGGAACCTGACATCTTATAGATCAGCAATGCCATTACATTAGGAGAGTGCTTATTTGCTAGACTAAGACGTTTTCAGTCTAGACCGAGCTATTCTAGACTTTCAGATGGATCTCACATATCATTGGCAGGCTATAAAAACCTTGCAAGTGGAAACATCCAAATTTTAACGGAGAGTTAAAAACACAGAAAATTTGTTGTCGGAAGCCAATCAGGAATTCGATTTTTAAATTAAATATTTGCATAATTTAAAAGTAGTTTCTTGGCTAAATTGACACTTTTATTAATTTAAGAAAATATCACAAACTATAGAATGGACCACATCTAGATCTTAACGAGCTTTTCGGACCACAGTCACCACAATCCACTGGATACCCTCTTCCCAGAGAAGCTATGAAGGACTTTGAACGATATAATATGACACACTAAAAGGGATCAATGGATCAAATTAATTAATATTTTTGATGATATATCACGGACATTTTCATTTATTTAACAGGAAACCCCAAATGACAGACACATTGATATACAATTTTTCAAAAAAAAAATTGTGACTTATTGGGTTTTCATAGTCTACCGACAATATGCCACATGTCTTAAGCCCGCATATATTTTACATTCACTTATTTGCTCAAGAGACTACTTTAGAAAATGTATTTCAATATTTGAATTTTAAACAATTTCTGACAAAATAATGGTTGGCGATCTACCCCCGAATTTTTTTTCCTCGTACGGTGAAACTGTGGAACGTCCTTCCATCTGCGGTATTTCCAAACAAATTCGACAATTCGGGTCTTCAAGTTATGAGCCTATAATATTATATCCATCAAAGACCGGCATCGCTAAGTTCCCGACGTTTCAGTTGATCATGGGTGGCGTAGATCACTTAACATCAGGTGACCAACATGCTCTTTTGCCTGCTCTGCTTAAAAAAAAACTGGATATGTTTTGTTGACTAAATTCAGGTTTCATTATGAAATTACACTGATTATAAGTTATTTTTTCATCGGTA
>LQNK01000438.1:94614-105892 GCA_001586405.1 Phoebis sennae | reverse complement strand
TATATATATATTTTGCTAACAGTGACTCGCCACCCTCTCCCTCTTAGCTATTCTATACAATCTATGAATGAAACTTATTCAATATTCCCAATATGAGGCGTATCTTCAAATTTGACCCATGTCTTTACTTTGCAAAAAGTTATTCTAAGTAGTTGTACTATCGATAAATGAAATTATACAGAATGTTTTTTGTTTCAAAATCATTTCCTGACTCCATAGTGTGTGGCTGAAGGATAAAAAAAAATAAGTTGTCGTTGAATAGGTATTTTTAAAAAATTAATATACTTTCATAATGTCTGTTTGAACGAAACAATATAGGATTCTAAAATCGTAAGAATAATCATTCCGCTTCTTCAAAAAACAATTTATATCACTATAAAAAAATACTTTTCGCGAGAAAAACTTTGTATATACTAATAAAATACAGGCGAAATTTATAAAAGCATTAAAACATAAATGAGCAAGATATGAAAATATTTGCTCCCGTCTTATCCCAAAATATTTGGTACACAATTTGTCGGCTTTTTTGTTGTACTCGCTCAAAACACTACACACCCTGAAGCCATCAATAAGTGTCGAAAAATGAAATAGAAAAGCTCCAGCAAATGGTTGGAAAGCGTAAAAATAACATGATAAAATCGGAGCACTTCTTTGCGCCATAAAAAGTGCGTCCTTAAAACGTCTCTTGATGAACACAGCCACCCCACGAGGGATTTTTAACGAAAGATTATCCGTAGGAATCACAACGGCTGTATTTATTAAAAAACCTCCAGCAAAACCAACCTCTAATACCTCAGCAATAAAGTGTAAAATGCGCTGGAAGTGAAAGATTCCTTGGTGCGTAGATCTTAGTTCCCCAGGGATATTACACCTTAGTAACTGAAGAGACTATGAATACCCATCTATATTGATGTCTTATTTACAGGATTATCTCGTAAAAGGGTTCTTTCAATTAAATAACTCATTAAGTTTAGCTTTAAGATTCTTTGGATTAATTATTTGTTACAATGGGGCCTTCGCAACTTGAAACTAATAATTTATCAATTAAAATGGTGGAAGAGTTTGTTTATAAATAATGCCATGGTAACCGACTTTCAGTCATGTTGGCTATTTTTTTATGTTAAGACTGACAAACAGATCATGCAACAGATCAAACCTGATGTTAAGTGACTGATCGCAGCCCATGACATCTACAACAACAAAGTGTCGCGTATGCTTTGCAGGTTTTAAGAAAGGGGAGGGGATAAGAAAAGGCTTAATAATGTGATATTGGGAGAGGGCTGGAACAGGACGGTAGAGATATGGCCTTGAGAACCCGCTCTCCTCATGTAATCAGTACAATACTACTAAATGGGGTGGTGACACACGTATTCTAACCCATCGCCACACTGTTAAATCATTGCCAGTATTTGTTGGTATAAACATTATTTATACCAACAAATACTGGCAAAGATATATTTTTTATTAAATTTATATTTTCCAAATTGATTTATTTGAATAATAATTATTTTGTTTGTTTGATGTTCTTCTTTACCTTAACGCTCACAGTTTGATGCAATGGGATTCAAGTCTGACTAAGGACGTACTATACTTAGTGATATTTTTCCGCAAACAAACAAGGCTCTTAAAATTACTTCTCTCTCCGTCCATTAGCCTGTATGTTAACATAGTTATAATAAACGAAGTTATTAATTAACTAAGCTAATGTACGGAATGTTTACTCATCCTGGATGATTGAAATTCTTTCATGGAATCTCCAATTTACGATATATTGTGGAAAACTGATAAAATTAATTTTGTAATAATGAAGGAATGTAGACGTAACCATGGGAAGGTGGGTATAATAATAAAATCGATTCCTGGATTTTATCTGTAAAAACTGATTTTATGTCAAAAACTATGTATGTATGAGTTTTTAAAGGGACATTGAGATAATTTTTTGACAAACATTGAAAATTATAGGCTTAAATTGATATTATTATTTGTATCTTAATTATTTGTGATTGTCATTATTAACTAAATATTAATGTTATAAAGTATTTTCATGACAGTAAACGCAAATATGTTGGAACTTTATCTAATAATTTTAAGAGATGTATGACATATTTTTGCAGATAAATGATTGATTGATTTTTTTATTTCATTAAAATAACTAAAAACATTCTTCTTCGAGTTTAAACTAAGTTTATTACGAGTATTTAAGTGTTTAAGAACAAAAAGTTAAGCGACGGTATTCCTCACCTAGATAAATTGTAGCCTATTCCTGGCTCCATTTGTCTAGTCTAGACTGAACATTTCTCGACCTGGGTGAAAGCATTAAGTTCTCTATTTTTATGGTTTCTCAGACAATATTAAAGCGATAAAGAAGTTAGAACACTTGCAGTTTATATGTGCATTTTGACTGAGGAAATATTTTTTTATATAAATTCAATATCCTTCGAGATACAAAGGTCAATACTAAATTAAAGACACTATTTCCACTTTTTATTAGTAAACTTTATTTAATTACAACTTTTTTTGAAAATTGATCATCAGGTAACTTACTGATAAATGGTAGCAAAAGTGTAAAAAGTCTATAATTCAATATTTTATAATGCATTTCCATCAAAAAGCCCCATACAATTTATCAAGAATATCATGTCACTTCACACACATCGTATGAATTATTTGAATGTACCTTCTATAAAACGTTCTTTTAATCAGTTCCGATCTAACAATATAATATCTAGTATAGAAAAATCGTGGTTGAAAGTAACTTAAATAGATGAGCTATATTATCACTGGAATACGAATTAGAGATATGACGAATTCCATCTCATTTCAGACAATTTTCAAATCAGTCAATCTGTTTGAGCAATTCTCGCTTTAGAATGAATCGAAACCATGTAACACTTATGCTAACAAAAGACGCGTTATAACAAAAAGCTTGAGCATTCCCTATTCCCCATTTCCCATTCCCCATACCGCTCCAGACTTGGCCGACCTCATTAGGGTAATGACCGGGTCAGGTAATGACTTTACTGCGGTTTTTCCTACATTAGGATGTCTATTTTCGGTATTTCGTGGTCGATGTCCAATTGTCCAGTTTTTTGGCACTTTTGAACAGGTTGATCTACCCTTATATTACTTTCCGATAGCTGTTGGAATTAATAAAGGGTTATCATCAAATCATTATCGATCCTCTCATAACCTGTTTTAGTATAAATACGTACGTGTATATTCCTAAAGTCGTTTTTCATTCAGGTATGTTTGGATTTTCTTAATTAAAAAAAATATTATTGAAACATAACATACAATTAAATAATTTGAAGCGGCTGAATTGAAAATTGCAGAAATGATAGGATCGGGTAATAATCATCCTCAATCGAAATTACCTTTTGGTATAATTTTTGTGGTTGACGTTATTTTATTCAAAAAATAGATTGGATAAAAATAATGAGAAAATCGGAGTTTTATTTTTAGCTTTAATTATTTTCTGGATTACGTTACATGCGAGGTTTTGCGAAAAATTAAGTACAATAATAATTATTTTATAAGCGCTCGAATTCTCATTACTCCTACTTAATTATTTTTGGAACTTTTCATATGATTAATTAAAGTAATTTATTGGAAAAGTACTGATCGAATTCTGTAATATTTTGATTATGCTATAGGTCTATCATCGAGTCAGTATAAGAACATAAAAAAAGGTTTATTTTGAGCATCTTCAGATAAGGATACTCACGAATAATCGGACACCCGTGGGTGTCATAACAGGCAACACGGGGTAATTCTGCTACATAACATTTTCAGCAATAAAATAGGGGAATCCGAGCATTGCACGATTAGGCCAAGCTGCACTGTATTCCCACCCAGTCCTACTCCTGTCTCAATTTCCCTACATTAACCCTCTTCTGATCCTCTCTTCTTCCTTCAAGCTGGGAAGGCATCTGAGATACATTGATATTGTAGATGTTCATGGCTTGCGGTCAGTCACTTAACATTATATAAAAAATCCTATTTATCGTGTAAATTAAAATAAATTATTGATATTTTCACAACAATAAATTAGAAATCAGCGTATAAGAAAATTTAACTTAGAAATACGTAGCCTTGATTAACCTAGATTTTAGAATATTAACAAAAACCAGATTCAGCCATATGACTGTGACATAAATATGAAATTGGAAATTAAACATAATTAGCTCTACTATTCAGGAACGGGTATATTAATCATTGTGAAATTAAATTAATTTATAGAAAATTGAGTGTCGAGTTATTCCACGTAATATTAAATAACGATATTAATATAGTGAAATTGAAGGTAAAGTGTATTTTTCTTCAAATAAAAAATTAAATAATGAGGTGGGCTTAATGTTTTAAAATTAGTGAGGAAGAGGTCGTATGACAATTTTCACAATTTAGAAACGTACGTTTGTAAATATATCTTGTCAAATTATCATTGTAAACTTCTTTATTTTATTTTAAAAGAACTATCCAATGATTACAATTTAATGATTCTTGTTTGGAAGCATAAATGAAACACGAAACCTTTTTTTTTCTTGAAAATATTAATGAATAGTCACGGCTAGTTTACGATTTTATTTTCAGTATAGATAAATATTACAATTTAAAGTAAATTCTCAGTACATACGTTCAGTGCCAAATGCAAGCATCTGTATCTAGCAATAACTTCGCCTTACAAGTCACTCTGGTGACGTCACTTGTCATAATTATTATGACGTTCAATGGTAACTGCCGTGAATTTTCCTACCAACTTTTAGAACTACCCGACAAATAAAAACCAACCCTATCTCTTGGGAATAAGGTTACTATTGTTTTAAGTATACGATTAAATGCAGTTATATAAACGCGGTTATGGTAATGGATTTTGAACTTTATTTCCCTATAAATAGAAGCTCGTTTTGCCGCAAAGGGATTTGGTAAAAGTGCACCGTCCACGGCTCACTTTTAATTTGTCATATAAAGTAAGATTTATTCGTTATAGTTTAATGGTAGAGGTGAGGAATAGGGTTTCATTACTCTTGGAACTATTCTGGTATTTATATTTCTAACGAGCGCTTAAAAGCAATTTTATGTCTCAACTTGCAATCTCTATTTATGGGCTTTTTATGGTTTAAGATTTATTGCAAAATTCAATTAGTGTTGTTTTGTTGTATGTTTAGTTTCGACGATTATGCAAAGTTAATAAAATTTAGTCAATAGTCATATTTTTTTAAAATCAGAACCGGTATTTGAAATTATGTTATTAATGTTTGCTTTTTAACTGTTTAATCAATTTTCAATTGTTACAAAATGTCCAAGTCATAAATTGAATTATTTAATAAAAATATGTCCATATAAGCTTTTGAATAAATTTCCTTATTCCATCGTTAAGGGAACCATAATTTAATAATTATTTTGAAAAGCACTCCATTATTAAAAAATGCTTATAGCTGGTATATTTTAATACCAGAAAACACGATTAAACTCAAATATATCACTTTCCTTGTGCCGAGAAAAACGCTTCGAGGGGAAACTCCTGAAACCGACATTAAATTGTAATTTAAAGCAATTTATATTATGTTACGCTATACTCTTAATTACTGGATAAATAAAGATTAAACATTATAATGTTTTTAAAATTTGGATTTTTTTGTTATTTATGTGACACAAAGTACTGGTAAGACCGTTTCAGTAACAGATTAGAGAATAAAAGGCAGATGGAGTATGCCGAAGACCCGAATGACGCTTAAAAGCAAATACTAAAACGTTTGTCTAATTTGACGTAACATGTCACTTGAGTTTCGTATTTTTTCTTTAAAAATGCCGTCTTGTGTATTTTAATATTGTAAAAGTTCCCTGAAAGCAAAAATAAGAGGATGAATTATCTTTTCACATGTAGGTAATAAATTTTTTAATCCAAAATATCTGGTAACATACCACGCACACAGATGCACGTGTACGTACGTGAAGTAAGCGTCACTCTAGTTTTGGGCATCCATCAGCCTTATATTGTCTAATCTGTTGTTTCAGATTACAATTCGACGCGGGCAGAAATTGCATCGTTTAATTTCCTCACAATATCAGCATTTTTATTCAGGAGAATTATTCAAATAAACATATTACAAGAATATAATAATATTATTATCTTGCATTTATTCTGTTATGTCTTATGTATGTCGGTGAGTATTAAATAAAAGACTCAAATATCAGTAAGTAGGCACACAGCTCAACGGGTACGTCCGCACGCCACTCACATGTGTGAAGTGTCAGAAGTGACACTGTAGCGCGCCACCAGTATATGTGCTTAAATTTATTAGATATCATGAACACCACAGCTTCTATAAAGTATACTTAATGATAAGCGCATGTTAAAAACAAAACAAATAGTTTTCACCAAAACTAAAAGGGACAGTAAGTGAAATTCGTCACTAATCTAAGTTTTAATAGACACTGTTTACCCTCGTCAGCGCCTCTCGATGTGGACCTTTGTTATTTGTTTGCTTTCGAATCGCATTCATCTTGTATCTGGTGTTGAGTGCTTTTGGGCTGGAGTGAATAATTATTTAAGTTTAATTGTGTCCTCTGAAAATGTATTGTAACATTTTCAGAGGACACAATTAATTTTAAAACTTCAGTGTGATTTTCAGATTAAAGCTTAATTAAATATTTTAAAACCTAAACCGAATCCCGTTTCTAATATTTTAGTGGTGTACAATGAAGTATTGAACAAAAAAAAACCAAAACAAATGTTTTTTTATTGATTTCATTGAATTTTATTTATTGATTTAGCGATAAGTGAGCCATCGTATAATTAGTTGTATGAGACCTATAGATGAAGGACCTCTGAATCGACTCAAAACTGTCGGTCTACACCGAGTTAAAAAACAGTGAGTATAAACCGTTTCAATACAACAAAATGCCATTCATTACATTATATCTAATTCCAAAGCAACATTATTCAAATTAAACCACGAAAATCAGAAACAGCTTCTTGTACTGAGGTTCTTTCGTTAATAGTTCTTAGGGAGGTTCTCACAGGTAACTCTATTTCTGTTGAAGTATAAACTGAATAGAATGCTCATAGTATCTATTGCAGTAGGATTGCTTACTGGACATATAACAGGATACAGTTATGTTCGTGTAAGTAACATTAGATGTTTTTTTAGTACAAAATGAATATTAAACATTTTTGAAAGTTAATTTTGACTAGTTGTTTCGGGAGGGTTTGCTGCCGAAGCATAATGTTATATAGCATAATCTGATACTTCTTGATGGAATTGCATAGTATTCCTTTTATTTGGAGAAAAAACATCTTTTTACTTTCAATTCCAATTTTTGACTTACATTTATTTAATATGGTGGAATTGAAAATAAAAAATGTGGATTTCTTCAAAAAACGCATAATTATATACTTCGTTTATTTTTTAAACTTAAATTGTTTATTATTACGCACTAATCAGGACATTATTTCTTGAGATTAATACTTTTAAACAAACCTAACTCTTGAGCTTTGTAATATTAACATAGTATTTAAGTATGGTATGTGTTAAAATTGTGAATCAACAAAATCAAACAATTTTAAGACATGTAAAGTAAAGCATTCATTGAATGATCCAAAATATATTAATGTTTTCACGGAGGTACGAAGGCACGGCAGGCTGTGGATCCCACTTACCTTCCCGAACCTGCCCAAATACACCGTTATAAAAACTTTCTTAATAAAATCCATTAATTCATTACCCAATCCAAAATCGCATAACACTAAACTGAAAGAACTAATTTTAAAAGGGCGAGAGATATAGCTTATAAAACTTCCAAGTTCTAATTACATTAATTTTGGCGGCAATTGTAGGTCGGGTCGGGACGCACGTGTGGGTTACGACTGCGAAGTTAGGCCCACGATAAATTAGTCGTAAGTGCCGTTGTTTGATTGCCAGCAAATATTTTATGGATGGTCTTAGCAATACCGATTGGGAGCACGCCAATAGCGCAGATGTGGACACCGCAGGGTTAGTGATTCAATTTTGACCTTATTTGTAACCGCGTGAGTGACGGTTCTGTAGTTTGTTGATTTGGGAAGTGAGGCCCTTTTGTTGGGTAAATTGTGGATTATAATTAATAGAACTGGAGGTCTCTCTGAATACAAATATTACTTACCGAGTATTGAACTTTTTGAGATTTCTACAACTATTTTTATTTTTCAATCCTTGATATGTTTCAGTAAAAAGATATGCCAAAAGTTCATCTCGAATAGATAGATGCATTATAAAATAGAAAATAAAGAAGCTGATAATCTATATCCCTTTTTAATGCAGTCACTTACTTGAAATCGAGAAGCAAAGCAAAATATTAAAGAAATATTAAGTGCATTTCACAATGTTTAATGCATTTGTGAAGGTTTAGCTTTCATCGTCGTCGCTCTTAGTGATTTTTTTGCATTTACAACCATTTGATCCTGTCACTGCTACGAACAGCTAACACGCTCTTAAATCCAGTTTGAATCCTTTTGCCTCATTTACATCTACTGCATAAATAACCTCTATGTCTGAAGAATAAAGTTCAAATTCGCCAATCCACGCTCATTAATAGCTTTGACTTCATTGATTGAACTTAGCTTTCCAGTTTCTGACTGTATTGTAAGGGAGTAAGGTTGGAAGTCGATTGCAGACGTTAATAGATTTAGTGGTACTTCAATTTCTGTATTATGGGTTTGAGTTGATGTTGCAATTATTATTATTGGCAGAGACGCTACTTTTGGCGGCGTTTGAAGAGATTTGATGTTTCCCTACTAATAACAAGATGACCCAGTTTTCGTTCTTTGATTATCGAAGGTACTCGTGTGGAGTGGATTAATTTATACAATTCTTTTGTTTTTATTAGATGTAAGTTCTGGGTGAGTCTTCCGGATTAATTTTTGTGGTACTTGCGGTAAATTTAGTTTCTGACTTGCGAGTGTCCTCTAGTTGAATTTTATTGAGTTATTTTTTGTAGCAACACAACAATAATTTCAAAACGAAAAGCACCTACCTGCTTTACCATCAAAAAAGATCCCCTCTATGAGCGCTGTCAGTTGTGTCGTAAAGATATTATATAAAGATTTTTAATGTAAAATAACTCTTCCAACATGTTAATAGGGTATTAAATGATGCTGTTATAGTTATCTATTAATCACACCTACCACTTGTGATGCCTTCAATTATGTAACCGTTGCAAATTTTGCCACCTTTTTCAAGACAGCCACACAATTATGATCCTTAAAGATCAACCAAATTCAATTAAACTCTTATTCTAAATACAAATCGAGATAATTCAGATTTGCATAACGACTGGATCCATTGTGCTGACTCATCAATTATCTGTATTTACACAAGTCAATCCACGTCTGGAAGATTCCAGAAATTCATTTTGTCCAACAAAGACCTCAGCAGAATGGATTGGGATTATAAATTCATAATTGATGCAAGCCTCCGTTCAATAAAGTTGATTAAAATATAATCTCTTATTATATTGACGTAATTTTATGTACCGTATTTCGCTTGTTTATCGAATGTGTTTTGATTTTCCATGAAAAATTTAAAGTGATTCATTTTGTATTATTAACCACCGTTGCCGATAAACGTTATAATTGGAATAGGTTTTTCAGCTCACTGCTTCTATCAGTTGAAGGTAAAACAAAAGGGCCAGGGTGAGGGTTTATGATAACGAAAAGCTGGTCTCTAGAAGCACTGCTTGTCTACTAAAATAGGCTGAAATTGCTATGTTTTTATGTCACATAATTTAGAAAATAATAATTCGATAGAAGCTTGTCCAATGCAACTCTTTCTACGAAAATTAAGTTTTCCCCCAACTCGATTCATCATTCTATCTGCGTCTAACCGTATCATAAAAGAGTATTCAGTTCTTCATATTTTCCACTAAAATCGAGTTAAAGCTGGGCAGTTGATTGTGAAGCACAAAACTTAGTCAATAGCCAGTTTGGAAGGCCGCCAGCCGATGTGTCGGGGCAACTTTGAGACCTACTTCTATCTTCGATAACCTGACAATAATGTTGCACGTAATCATAGGGTGTGAGCGTGTTATGGATGGTTTATTGTATACTAGCTGTTACGCTTGTCTTCATGTGGAGATGGATTTTCGCAGGATGGATTTGTTTGTTGAAAAATGTAGTGATAAAATGTAACCTGTCCGTGTTCAAACTCCTATCAAGTTTTGCGATTCTATAAAATTAAAGAAAGAACTACTCTTTTGGAGTAAGAAGAGGACACCTGATGGAAAGTGATTACCACCGCCCAAATTTCTTTTTAATGTTAATGAGTCATTAGCTTTTCAGGGATTATGTGAATGTTTAACAGAATTGAGTATTAAATTTTACATTTATACTAAACGTTACCTCTACATTTGCCATCAATGATATTTAAAATTTTAATTATAATAATTATTTACTTTACCCAAATGTTGCCACCCAATTCCTGCCGTGGGTGTCATAAGAGACGACAGAGGCTAAGCCTGCTACAAAAAATCTTTAGCAATAAAATAGTGGGAGCCGAGTATTGCACTGTGTTTCATTCGGTTCGGTTCGGTGAACCGCGTGTTTTACCTGCTTATGCTGCTGCTTTAAAAATATATATCAGGGTTTGATATAAAATTATTTATGCTCCTTCGTTTTCTATACCATGTACTAGCTGATCCTTCGCTCCCGTAGCATAATGTTATACATATAGTCTATAAAATATAGCCTATGTTATTCGTGGACAATGTAGCTTTCGAATCGTAAAACAATTTTTAACATCGATCCAGTTCTTTTTAACCCTATTTATTACTACCAAACAAAGTTTTTCTCTTTACAATATTAGTATAGATATAGGGTAATCCTATATTGATTAGGTTTTAGGTATCATCACAACAGTAAATAAGACGCTGTTTAAACGGCTTTAAACAAGCCGTACGCCCAACTTGGGAGACTCATGTAAAGTGGCATAGACGTGGTTAAGGACGCCCATTCACGTAATTACGGAGCTTGGATCGTGTGTCAAACTTTGTGAAGAAATTCAGAACATTGCATATTAATTGCGTTTTATAGTGAAACATATTTTTTATCTTTATTTAAATTATTAGGGGTTACTGAAAATTAGCGCTGCAAAGTTCCAGGTCATAGCAGCACATGCTGAGTAACATACGTAATTTTATGTTGATGTTTTTTTAATACTCTTAAAATCAACTCAGCATGTAATCGTAATTCAATATGTTTAAAATAAATTATGTTTAGTTCAGTTTTTTTTTATAATAAAATGCA
>LQNK01000438.1:77137-93718 GCA_001586405.1 Phoebis sennae | reverse complement strand
GTGTGTCAAACTTTGTGAAGAAATTCAGAATATAACATATTACGTTTTATAGTGAAACATATGTTTTTATCTTTCTTCTTATTCGTGTCACTCTTGACAGAGTGGTCGTGACTGTCATGTAGAGTCTTTTTTGGCTGTTACTTTTTCTACCATTTCTTGCCACTTCTCTCTGCTCTCTGTCAATCTGGTACACTCATGAACTGGACCACCCACCACAGACTTGATCTAGTCAGTCCAGCGCATGGGTGACCTTCCGCGAGGTCTGCTGCCTTCCACTTTACCTTTATCTTTATTAAAATTATAAGGAGTTACTGAAAATCAGCGCTACAAAGTTCCAGAGCATTGCAGCACATGCTGAGTAACATACGTAATTTTATGTTGATGTTTTTTTAATACTCTTAAAATCAACTTAGCATGTAATCGTAATTCAATATGTTTAAAATAAATTATGTTTAGTTCAGTTTTTTTATAATAAAATGCAATCTGAAACCTCAAATTACAAACTATTTGGTTTCAAAGGGCAATTTGATGCTCATGTCTTTCATTTAAAGAAAAAAAATCATTTCAATATTTTATCAATCCAGCTGCAGTAAACGAAATTTTAAATTTTTGATCATTAAAATAAATTAAAAATAAAAAAAACTATTTTATTTCTAAAAATTTCAATAAAGTTAATATTTAGTCGTACAAATGAATGAATAATTAATTAATAAATGCTTTATTTCGGATCAAACCTTAAAGATAATCACTACAGTCAGTACAGCTTTAAAAAACTTATCATTTTCAACAGAGCCGGTCGTAGTCTTCAGTCGTATGATGAATGGTTCTCTTAAACTATCCCAGTTAAAGTTGGCGCACTTGCGCAGTTAAACTGCTGTTTAACCAGATAACAAACTGTAATGTGTTGTGTACAGCTAATGTACTGTGTACACGCTTGTACATGGACGTGTGAATTCATTACCATTGAGCTGATTAAGTATATATGAGCATATGATCATAATACACGATATAAAAAAGCTTTTAAAACATTGATCACAATTGCCTCTAAAACTTACCAATCAACCCAAATCTTTAGTATTTTCTTGTTTGTTTCAACGCAAGTACTTTCCATATTAAATAAAGTACTTTTTAAAGGATTTTAAACGCGGTTTATTGTAAAAGCTCGTTGTAAAGTGCTCGGAACGTCGGTATAAAGTATTTTATTTAATAAACACAAATCTTTATTTACCATCATAAAAAAATTAATTCAAAGTGGGGTAAGACAAATAGTATTTCAATATTTTCAAGTGGAAAGAATACATACAAATTAAATATAATAAACACCCAGACAGTAGAAAATTACAATGTTCATTGCATAATTTTCTATTCATGGGGGTCGAACCCACACCTCAGCGCAATAGACCATTGCCAGATCCACTACGCAATCGGGTGGATATAAAAAAAAGCATTACAAAATACAGCATGCAAACTATTTAAGGGTTAAGGGGGGTTAAAGTTGAAAAACATCGGCGCTGCGATCGAGTGTTCGCAAGAATTTCATTAAACTTGCCTCGTTGCCGGCTCCGGGAATCACCCGTGTTACACCGTTAGTACCAACTTTGTATTTTAAGCAACAAGTGAAGTTGACACTAGAACCTTCCTCGTGAGTCTATCATAAAAGGAATTGGAAAATAATGTAAAAAGAATCGGTGGTAAATTAAAAATAAAATATGTATGTGACGTTTCAAAAGAGCTTAGAAAAGACCAGTTTGGAAAACTAACGATTTGAATTTAAATTATGAAAAAGTTACCGGCACATAAGAAATATGAAACATTCAAATCTTTTGATCATACATCAGATGTTCATGGGCTGCGGTCAGTCACTTAACATCAGGTGAATCGCATGCTCCGCTCGCCTACTCTAACATAAAAAAATACTTTCATACACATTTAAGAACCCTACAAGACTACTTTATTATTCATTTCAGAAAACGATTAGTTTTTGGCATTTATTGCTTCTATATACCCCAAAAACAAACCTTAATTTAATTTAAATATCCTATTTCTATTACGATTTTGTTTCATTGTACTGTGTAAGGTACAATATAAGAAAACGGAAATCGGTTTCCATTCATTTCTTTACGTCCCTTTTTGAGTGAAGAATATGTATATAACATGTGTGTTCAGGACTCCATCCTCAAAATGTAAGGATATAAGCAAACAGTTTATTGTATAGTGCGTATACAATGGGAAATGTAAATCTCATACTGGAATATGTACCTGATAGAATGTCACAATTACTCCATCTTTTTATGGATGTGGTTCAAAAACATTCATTTTTCAAATTATTATTAAATCAATTTTAACAAATATTTAAGTCAAATACTAAAGTAAAAACGGCACCCTACTAAGCCTCCGCTGACTGTCTGTCACCGTAGTCCAGTCATTTGGTGAAAAAATGGGGTTTACCTGGAAAGTTTTCCGGGTATTTTGAAAATTGGTCAATGGTTGGTTGATAGATTTTGATATGCTTTTTTCGAACTTCAACTTTGCCACCCCCGCTGCTTGCGCCACCGTATTGTAAAAATGGCGCTTAAAACCGGTTTTTTGGATTTCTTTTCTGACACATTTTGCGCAAAAAATATTTATGTACTTTTGTACTTAAACTAGAAAAGTTCCTACAATTTATGTATTTATATTTTTTTTCATGAAATCAATAGTTTTGGCGTACGAGCGAGCGCCACAAAGTACATTTAAAAGACGTTTTAAAAAAGCTTATTTTCACACCACCTGGAGGAAGAGTAAGCGGCGCAAGTAATATGAATATAGCCGAGTGTAGTATCAAACTAAAGGTCTTAATTTATACATTACAACGCCAGGTCTAACTCATGAGCGAGCCAATAGTTCTTTTTCTATATTATACAGTAATTATTGTCATTCCAAATACTACAACGGTGTAACAGAAGGAATGTGGGTGCTTCTGATTTTATAGCAGGCACTAATTTTACGTCTAAACGGCGCAGCACTTTGTCATAGCATTTTATAAGATACTGTAAAACTTTCGCTTTTAGGGTCATCTTGTTCGCAAACTATTGTTTGTGTAAAGTTTTAATTTATTGTAATCGTTGTTGTTTTTTGTGTAAATTAAGCTTAATTAGTAGACTTTAAATATAATTATTACTAGCGGATCCACGCGGCTATTCTCCCGTAGCTTAGTGTTATATATATAGCCTATAAAATATACCCCGTGTTACTTGTGGATAATGCCACTTTCGAATGATTAAAGAATTTTTAAAATCGGTCCAGTAGTTTTTAAGCCTATTCATTACAACCAAACAAGCAAAGTTTTCCTCTTAATTATATTAGTTTTATAAACGTAATATAATACATAAGTATGACAAATTTGTCCCTAATTACAAAATAAATCATTACTTTGTAAGTCAATCTCGTTTGAAGAGCAACAATTTGAATCGGAAAACAATGACCGTATTATTGAATAATACTTGACACAACATAATTAATTGGGATCTTAGTAAGAGAATAAATTCGATATGTTTAATCGAATTTGTTTTGTATCGGGTTCCAATTAAAATATAATTAAAATTCACGTTTAGAACGTGGGATATTGTAAGCTTAAACAGGAATTTAATTTGTATTTGTATCCAAGTAGATTTAAGTTATAAACTTAACATAAATAAAAGAGAACTGAGCATTGTCTAATAAATTATATATAAATTAAAAGACGACTAGCGGAACTTTCCGGTTCTATTTTATACTCCCCGTTCCCGTAGGATTTTCGGGATAAAAACTATCCTATGTCCTTTTTCGGGTTTCAAACAATCTCTGCACAAAATTCTCATCCAAATCGGTCCAGAAGTTTTGGAGCCTATTCAATTCAAACATACCAAATCGAATCTTTCCACCTTTTAATATTAGTATAGATTGCTGTGAATATGTAGCACTCAAAATTATATTGTGTTTGATAATCTTCCGGAGAGTGGAGGTCCGCATTTTTCCAAAGCCCGTCATATACATTTTCATTCGTTAATGAATTGTTTTGTTCATTGTTCTTTTCCTGTTATTCCTATAATTATCAGTAACACGTGATTCCATTATTGATAGAGATATACACTTAAAATGTACTAAATTATAATTGATAGTATCTGATGTTAAAAATTCCACAGAAGCGTTCGTGGAATGTATAAAACAGCTCTTAATTTACTTTTTCTAGTTTTAATTCAAATTGTCCACAAAATATAAACTTGTCTCAATTTGCATTACAATCCAACGGTAATTAAAAAGTAAAGACTGCAACATTGCATCGACAATACTTCGGTAAAACAGAGACTGAATGGCAAACGTAACTAAACAGAACACAACATTAGTATTCCAGGGATAGTTTCAACAGTCATTTGACGTCTATTTCTAAATTTAACGAGTTACATTTTAAATAAAATATTTTTGAAGGTTTTAAACGTTTCGAACATTTGGGTGACTAAAAGTTTGTCATGAGTGTTTAATTATTTATTTAAGGTCAACCAACAATTACTTACACTATGCTTGGATGATAAAAATATACATAAATGTTACATTCATAAGTGTAGTAATTAAATTATAGGTTAACACCACATGCTAAGGGTAAGAGATAAACTAAAAGAAGTATAACATAATATAAGACTAACATAAAAATATATATAAGGCTAAAAATTAAAACATTCAGTTTCAAAAAGTAATGTAGAATAATTTATTATAAACCGTGCTTAAAGTCCTTTAAAACGTATTTCATTTTATATGGAATGATTTCGTGAACAATATCCACAAAATCATTAAAACATTTCCCAATTTGCATTAGAATCCACTCTTTCATTAATGAAGTATTTAGGCAAATTCATCGCATCGACAGTAGCTCGGATAGACCACAGACTAAACTAAATTAGTATTCCATACACTTTTTCAACACAATCATTTAAACTATTTCTAAATGTTTTAACGAGCTTTAAGGTTTATTTAAATAGTCTCGTAGCAATCAAATCCTAGTTGCTGAAAACATTCTGATTCTGACGATGCTAATGATCACCTCTTAATATCACAAAATCAGTATTATTTGATACTCATTATACTTTTATGATGAAATATTCTGCTCTATCTTCTTAATGTTTAATACATACTTGTATAGAAATGTTTATAGACTAGGTCCCGGCTTTGCACGTATTGTAGTGTTTTGATTGAACGTATTATTTGTTTTAATTGAATCCATCGTAAGTAGCTGTTGAAAGGATAACTTAAGTATCTTACTAATTCTTTTCGGTAGAAACAACTTTACCAACTGATGGTAGCTTTAATAATTTTAATTTCAAAAAGCTTGTCATAAATTCTAAAAAAAAATTTATTCGTGTGATTTGATAGTTTTAAAGATATAAACATACATAGGGACATACAGGCCTGTATACCCATCCCATTCCTCTCTCATACAGTTCTTCTCCTTTCACAAGTTCGCATTTATTCCCATCCTTTCACAGTTCTTCATCCACTCCCTTACTTCTAGCCGGCAAGGCATTTGCGACTCTTTCATGCTTTCATGGTCTACGGTCGGTATGTACTACGGTATTAGGTGAACCTAATGCTCCGCTTGCCTGCTGTTACATGAAACAAAGATTAAAATGAGAAACTAAAATAACGAATAACCTCGCGCTGCAGTAAAATATAAAAAAAGATTAAAATTTCAATTCGACAAGCCGTAATTAATCAACTTCATTAATACAATACGATACGCTAGTTATTAATATCTTTTAATGTGGTAATTTGTATAATTTCGGGCCCTTATGAATTATTGATGACGGTCAAGGGTTAAATTTGTGTCAAGAGTTTATATAATTGATGGGCGTCGGAATTTATTTACTTATCTTGTAGATTTAATTACTTATAATGTTTTCTTGTGTTAATTTTACCAGTACGAATTTGCCCCAATCATGCATGCTCGGCTCCCACTCTTTAATTTCTGGAGATGTTATGCAGCAGAATTACCCTCTGTCGCCCCTTACGCCACGCTAAAAAATGGGGTGGCGACACACGTATTCCATCGCCACACAGGTTACTTACGTTTAAATGCCTTTGAATAATATTTTGTATCGCAATTCAAACTAAACTAATATTATAAACACACTAATATAGTAACTGGGTACCAATTAGTAATCTGAATGGAAAGTAGTTCGGCTAACTTTCGCCAAGTCTTGAGCCCGCAGTAAGCCGGTGTAAAACGCAATTTGCATTCGCTAATTCAACGCGAATTAATTGAAATATGTTGAACCAGTATTAACTAGTTTGTCTTTTGTTCGGTTAATCAAAGTAGCTTGGAGCGGGAATTAAAGTTCCGTTGTTTTTAGAAATGATGTTTCTGTTTACGAATGAATGTTGCTTACAAGGGTTTTTTTAGTAGGAGCATTAAATTTGAATAGGTCAATGTGGTGGTTTTGATGAAATCACTACTATATCGAAGATAGGCATAATAATAGGTGTTTCATTCAATGGGCAATAGAGGCATATATTGTCCATACATTTATAAATCACATTTTCAATCATCTTCTCCTTTTCAGTTACTGTTTTTTACCTACGGATTCGCTCGGGTGAATTTTCCGCGTAAAAAGTTTGTCTTTCGTTTCCGAGCTCGCTGAAATTACCACCCTTCAGCAGAAGATCGGAGTGAAGCAGTGTTGCACTGTGTTTCATTCGGTACGCGGTAACGCGGGTACAGGGGCCTGTGAACCCACCCAATTCCTCTCGCATCCTATTCTACTCCTCTCATAACTTCCCAAATTATTCTCTCTTTATTACTATTTATAACTATTCTCTCCTTATCTTTTTCCCTTCCTCCTTCAAGCTGGTAAGGCATCTACAATTTGATGTTGTAGATGTTCATGGGTCCTTCACTTAACATCAGGTGAACCGCGTGTTCCGCTTGCCTGCTATATAAAAAAAGATGAAGTTTCAGACAAAAGTTAGTGGTTAAAATGTTCAGGGCCTCGAAAACTAAAGGAGGCCTGTGAACTGTCACAATGTCTTATATTTGTTTGGAGTTAAACAAGTTTCAACAATTTTGCGGCACCGGGCCCAACCTAGTTTCTGCCAGTCCACGCGGTGTCGACTTCTATTAACATTGTACTAACTTTGCATTTCTGTCTACGCTGAACTATAAGTTCATTTTAAACAGTATTATCATTTGTTATGATGAAATATGCTCTTATATTGTGAAGTTTGAAGATGAAGTTGTGTTTAGAGGTTGAACATTTTTTCCATTTTTTTACTATTTATTCCAAGTTCCTAAAAACTAGAAGGAGTTGTTTTACTTACGGACAGTACAATATCCTATTGGGCGTAAGTCTAAAGCGTTAGACACGCTGCTTATTTAATGTGGCATTGACATAACTACCAAACTTGGTTCCTCTTAGTTGATTGTAATCGCTCGTTAATGAAAATGTATTTGTTATATTATGCCGTTCCGTAACTTGTATTGCAGGCAGAAGAGTTATTGGTTGAAAAAATATATTAAAATTTAATCCAAAATCCACAGACTTCATATTTTTTTTAAACTACGATGCAACGGTAGATAAACCGTTTTCTATCAGGTGTAAAAATCCCTTTGTTGTTGACACATGTATTCTACCCGTGTAGAGACGGGCTGTAACAAATGTGTCGCCACCACATGTCTACCCGTGGGTGTCATAAGAGGTGAGTAATTCTGTTGCATAACATCTTTAGCACTATTGCACTGTGTTTCTTACGGTTAGCTGCTGCCCGGAGGCCGGTATTCCCATTCCAATCCTCTCATCCTGTTGCACTCTTCTCCCAATTTCCCGTCATTAATCTTCTCCCTATCCCCTCCTCTTCCATCAAGCTGCGGTCAGTCACTTAACATCAGATGAACCGCATGCTTTGCTTGACCGCTGTTAAATAAAATAAAAAAATAAAATACCGAGCAAATCGACGGGATTGAAACACGAAACAATGTTAGGAATTAACTGAAAAATTCTCATTTAACCCTGCATAATAACGTACAGCATTATATTCCAGAGAAAAGCTGCAGAACAATAGAATTGGAAAACATTGGTCATTTTCGAGCCATTTACTCAATCTTAACTATTGTTCGCAAATACAAATTCACCTGCTTTCCTGGTGTTCGACTAAAAGCCGGTACAATGCTCGTTGGAGGCTTTTAAGGCCATTTATTGGAGATTTCCGTCGGCTCTATATTAGGCTTTAAAACGATATCGGCGTGATAGTAGCTTAAATAGTCCGAGGTAATTTGTAGCGAGCGAGCGGATGCGATTTACGAGCTTATATCTAGATGCATAGGGTGGATTTTGTAACTGACAGAGGACAGAAATATTGGCTTTCAAATAAGCCGTTTCTATGCATTTTTGCGGGAGATTAGTTATGTTTGTTATGATCTACCGCTTGAGTCATCGATTGTTGTTTTGAATCGTGTTACCCCGATAGAGGTTAGGTTAAAATCATTTCCCATAGATAAAAGACCTCGATATGACTATATATGAAATGTGACTTCTAGTGGATATAGATAATTGAATAGAAATCCGGGAATAATACTAAACCGTATTCATCTATAGGATATGCACTCAGTAATAAGTGAAGGGTAACATAAATATTGTTATCAGTTAAAACTTTGATCTGGGTCAAGCCAGCACTCAGGATATTACACATTACACAGTTCCCTATCCTGCCTCGCTATATAATTATATTTTGCATAGCTATAGTCCGTCGGTAGTCAGTTCACCTTATTACCCCTAAATAACAATAGTGAAATTTAGCATTCACCTTATGCCTCGATGTGGGTCACAAGACATCACATAAAATACTCTGGGACATTTAACACTACGCCATCTAGTCACAAACTTAGTATAATAAAGGCACTGTAGTAAAATTTTATAATATATGTTGTATAGATAAATAAACACCCAGACAGTAGAAAATTACAATGACATCAACAACATCACATCGTAAGTTTTTCCTCGTGGGGATCGAATCCACACTCTTCTGCCCCATAGACCATTGCTACATCCACTGCGTCAATCGGGTCGTCGAACATGCAAGCAATATTTAATATTTTTTTTATTTACTTAAATATGAACTTCGTATATTTTAGTAAAGAATTCATCATATTGTAGTCCTTAAAAAACCAATTCATAAAGAAGAAGGAGCAATAAATTACATGCATGTAATCCATAGCATAATGTGTGTTTGTCCCTGATAAGGGGTTACCCGGAACGGCAACAAATCGAGAGCAGCGAATTTATTTTATTCCAGACATTTATTTTTGTCTAGTCTACACTAATATTATAAAAAGGAAAACTCTGTTTGTTTCTTTGCTTGTAGTGGCTCTAAAATACTGGACTGATTTTAAAAATTCTTTCTCCATTCGAAATCTACATTATCCACGAGTAACATAGGCTATATTTAACATATGCTACGGGAACGAAGCCGCGTGGATCCGCTAGTATATTATATAATAGTATGATTTTCTTCTTAAACGGCCTAAAATGATATTTTTAAGGTATTTCAAAAGTCCATATTAAAAATCGTTCCTTAGCATGGGCCTTTTCATTTGATATGAGTGTCGTCACAAGCCCCGTTCCAATAAACGACGGAACGTCATAGTATAACAGATTCGAATCGTTTATATTAACCAGCGGTTATAATCAACCAATCGGAACCAAGTTTTGAGAGTTATATCAACTATCTAATTAATTATTTAATATCGAAACGATTTAAACTTACGCATAGTAGGATTTTGTACTGTCCATAAGAGGATTATTTTAAGAGGAACTGAGCAGTATGTCAGTAATGGGTGCCACTGAAAATCAGTGCTGTGACTTAATGCTACAAATATCCTGAGTGGTATCTCTTTCTGACACACGCTGCAACCACCCATTATAGAAATTTATGTGTTTTCTTGCATCCATTTGTTTGCAAATATTAATGTTCCTTCTTGTATATTGTTATTGTGTGTGTCTTAATAAATGTGTTTTTCTTTCTTTCTTTCTTTCATTACATGGTCGTGCTGAGCCCAAATCTCCCAATCTCCTTTGCGGCCGTGAAACCGATACAGTCTCATACCTGTTCTACCGTAATAATTATTATGTACCATTGTTTACATCTAAAACAATATTAATTAACAATGGAAATCATCCATTCATTTTCTCTAAGAACTCAAGTCTTAAAGAAAATAATATATAACCCGTTCAAACCATCAAAACAAGCAATTCGTAGCGAAGAGACAGCAATAAATTACATATATGTAATCCATAACATAATGTGTGTTTGTCCCCGATAAGGGGATGCCCGGAACGGTGACAAATGTGAAGAGTGTTCGAGAAATTTGTTTTATTTGAAGATTCATTTTGACTGGATTGGCGAGCCCCGATTAGAGACTATACCAGAGGGTGCGGGTTCGATCCCCACGAGTAGAAAAGTATGATGTGAAGAATATTCTAATATACTACTGTCTGGATCTTGATGTATCTATAGTATGTATGTATTTACAAAAAATATATGTTTCAGTATGTTTATTAGTTGTCTAGTTCCCATAGCACAAGCTTTGCTTAATTTGGGGCTAGATGACCAAGTGTTAAACGTCCCTGAATATTTATCATTATTATTTATATTAAACATAATATTGTATGTAGACTAATTAAATCTCGTTCGAAGGCGCAAAAAAACCGAAATTTTAATATATATAAATTTCATGTCAACTGTAACTACTTAACCGATTTTAACCAAATTTTACACACCGTGTGCAGGTTCATCCAACTTGAAAGACCGCCACGCGTGCGAAGCCACGGGTGGAAAGCTAGTTTACTTATAAAATAATTTATTTCCCAGAAGGAAATAACTACAATTAACATTAATAGCTAAACTTAAATTATGTAACCCGTCGAAGTCGGAGCCAAGAGTGAAAAGACGCCGGGACGCTGGAACCACCTGCGGGCCCGAGGATGTTGCGACATCGGTTCCTCGCATGGTCCACAGGTGTGCTGTGTTGCGACAACGATGTTGTGAATCAACTTGTTGAACTTTTGTCTATTTCGATACTTAACAGACTAATTCGATTGATCTGTTTATTTGCCTCAACTACTTATAATATTGTCCACGACACTAACCTATCACTATAATATATTTAAAACGACAACCGCGGTGGGGCGAGCACGAAAAACCTACGGTAATGTAATCGTAACGGTTTCGAGACAAATTTGTATGAGATTTGAAAAGCGCCCCTACCGTGCGTAAAAAGAACTAAATTTGATAGCACGAACCATTCTAATGACTTTCGTATCGTATTCGTATCGTCACAGTCGAAAGTTGACAGCACGAACATTGTTTTTGACGTACATTAATGTAAATGTCGAAGGCTGGCTATCGAATTTTATTCACTTAAAATTAGTCGGTGAGAAAAGTTTCGTAACATATTAAATTATAATTTTTAAAGTATTTAATGTATGATAGTAATTAGTTTGTGTTATTTTTGCAATTCCTCTTTCTTTTTAGAATATTCTTACTAGGATAAATTAATTATTCACAATGCAAAACCGACGCTATACGAACATACACTTTTGTGTTATTTTTTTTTTTCAAATTACTATTAAAACATGTGTTCACTTAAAACATTTTTTTTCGCAATTGAACTTGGAAATAAAGGATCTTTGGAATAAACAAATTCAAAATACCAATTATTAGAAGTAAATACTCGTCATTTTTTTAAATTATTTTTTATTATATCACAAAATAAATATAAATTAATTGTGGCACACTTTCTTTTCAGTTATTTTTAAAATAACTCCACATTTTGAGTAATATCATTCCAAACATTGATTAACAAACATAACATTTATTATTAAATTCCTTCCACTTTATTTGTATAAAATTGCGACCATTTCTGAAATACAAATTGAATTACACATTACTAAGATTATAATTTATAACACTATTTTTATTTTTAAAATACATAGCTAATTATTTGAATTATTATATTGCAAATTACTAATTTTCATATTTTATCAATGTAACATTCAAAACATAAACAAACTTGACCTTGGCTTGGCGTCATCAACGTCAATTGGTTCGTTCAAAAACCATAAGATATCTATACCTACATAAACTACAAAATGAATTAATTTCTTTTAGGCTTAAGTGTTTTTAATATATCACGTAACTAAGTCATACTTACTAATATTTTCATTTAAAGGTTATTCCATTATTTATATTCCGATTTATAAACATTTTAAACAAAAGTAAAAATCATTCACCATTTTATTTGGTTTTCGAACGTTCCCTTCATTCATTTCGTCACGTATTTGCGTGACGTCACTAATGTATTCGTATCGAGCTCACCTTAGCCGCTCGAAGGTGCTTCGTGCTACGGACTGTCATCTTACTCCGTAATCGTATCGAGGCCTCGAAACATTTACGTGACAGATTCGATATTTTTTCGTGCTTGCCCTACCGTTTAAAAATGTAATATTGAAAGTTCTTTCATTGTATTTCATTGAATTTCCAGAAAGTGCTGTAGCGCTTTGTCAGGCGATCGACAGGAACGCGGCCGTTTTTTCACAATCGGCTGAAGCGATGCAGCGCTTGTGGGGCAGATTCGTGCATTCGGGTTTCAAATTCCAGGCTTTTATGATTTGTAAATAGTAAATGATATTTTACCGGATTTTTTATGAATGTTATCCATTTTACTGCAGTTTATTTACATTTTTTAAGCCGATTGAATATTTTGGTGTGTTATTTTAGTATGAAAAATCAGTGTGTACATTCGTGTATAAAATAAAAGGGGAAATCGGAATGCCTAGTAAATATTATATGTGCATTTATCAACTGTATATTCTATAGATTTAATAGAACAGTAATTTCTGTAATCTGTACATTGAATATCTTTCAAATAGATTTTTTATTCTGTTTATCTGTCTATCTGTTTGTCTGCGTGTTACTGAGAAGATTTTGATAGACCAATATTAGGCGCAACTTATAGGCTACATTTGATTTAAAAAAAATTTAGAAATGGCTCTCCATACAAACGTAAACGGACGATAAAAAAATAAATTCACGAATATATAATTAAAAGATGTGTTATTGGATAAATCTTCAAAAACAAAATAAAGATTCCTAAAACGGTTGCTAAAACGCATGCGTGGCATTTTTTAAATTTTTTGAATTGACTATATAAAACCACCATTCCTTACATAAACGTATTACCAAAAATAAAATCCATACACGAAACAGAATTGCCTCAAATTGCCCCCACACCGCGTCAGGGCAATTTCTCCAGACGTCCTTTCGTATGCTGAAATAGGGCTTAGTAACAGCTCGGGTTATTGCATGTACTGACATATTTCTCCAAATCTTTTGCTTAGTACTGCCCGACTGAGATTGCTTTGTGGGACGAATTTGACGTGCTTATTTCGATATTTTAATATACGTATTGAAAGACGTTATTGAATGGCATTGATATTGATATCGGAAATTTCAAAAATACTTTTTTATCAATAGAAACTACACTTATTATAAAATACAAATATTATAGATTCGAAAGTTTGTAAGGGTATATGTATGAATGTGTGTTTGTTACTCTTTCACGCAAAAACTACTGAACCCATTATGATGAGACTTAGTATATAGGTAAAGATCCAATAACATACAGGCTACTTCAAATCACGGAATTCGCATGGGATCAGTAGTTACAAGCGGGTGAAACCGCGGAGCGTAGCTAGTCTACACTAATATTATAAAGAGGAAAACTTTATTTCTTTGTTTGTAATGAATAGGCTCAAAAACTACTGGACCGATTTTAAAAATTCTTTCACCATTCGAAAGCTACATTATCCACGAGTAACATAGGCTATATAGTATTATGCTACGGCAGCGAAGCCGCGCGGAACAGCTAGTGTATTATAAATTGAAAGAACAACGTAGCTTGAATCTTCGCTTATAGCATACTAGCTTTCCGCCCGCGGCTTCGCACGCGTGGGCTACTAATTTCTGTATTTTGTAGAGGAGCACAACAAAATTCTAAAATAATTACGGTCGCATGACCGCTGATATTACGCATGTCTATAGTTTTTTTTATAACTTTCTATAGAAATAGGTTTGACCAATATCTGACAGTACGCGCGCCTCTTCAAAATAGAATAAAATTTTAGCCCACGCGAACGAAGCCGCGGGCGGAGAGTTAGTTATTTTTTTAAGGTATTTAAGAATTCATTAAGCGTTTTTATCGTCTTAACCTATAGATATTGGGGACATGCCTTCTATACTCTTAACGTATATGTTAAAGTATAAAAAGGCATGTCCGCAACTCAACCAAAATTTTATTTTGTCACGTGGTATGATGACACATTTACAACTTTAGAAGCGTATATCTCAAAAATTATTTATTTTAGCAGAAAACGCATTTAGAAACCTCTATTTTATTTTCAAATACCTATCCAATGATATCTCATTTAGTGATGTATTAGCGAATTTATTTTTTTACCCTCCAATTACATGTATGGAGAGTCACCCTTAAAAATATTTTTTTCAAATAAAATGTAGCCTATAAGTTGAACCTAATATTGGTCTATCAGCATGTGAAATTTTATCAAAATCTACCCAGTAGTTATTACGTGATTGACGAACATACAAACAGATAAACAGACAAACAGACAAACAGACAAACAGATAAACAGACAAACAGACAAACAGACAAACAGAAAAAAAAAATTCTAACCATGGTTTTGGTATCTGTGGAACATACATATTACATACCAATCACTCTTTTTGAAAAATATTCAATGTACAGAAATGGTTCGGTTACTCCTTTATTATATGTATAGATTTATAGCCAAATATATATACAAATACTTATAGCCAACAACCGTAAGGATTATACTTTAAATTTTAATTTTGTCACAGTTTTAATTATAAATTTCTGTCTACTTATTGCCCGACGCCGCAAGGGAATACTTTCACATATTGCCTTTGCCATATTTGATTGAAATATGGGACCTTCTTCATTTTGAATGACAATATTTTGCGAAATATGTTCTTTGTGATTAACTTTCTATTTTGTTTTTATATAGACTTTTACTTACCTCTTTGTATCAACGAATGTAAGTGATACAATTGGGGAAAAAATCGGCTAAATCATTAACTAAAATCGGATTAATGTCGTATTTTATTGAATGCAAATAAAAACAACCATGCTATTGTTTAAAGGAATATTTGACAGTCAACATTGAATCAATAGTTTATAACGCTAATTAAAACTGAAGTTTAAATATACAAAATATTAATGAACCTAAAATAATATTTTTTTTTATTTTAATCCTGAAGTGTCCCACTGCAAGGCAATGGCCTCATCCAATCTTTCCAGTTTCGAGCTGTAGTCTTTTTGGTATGAGTAACCTTACCTTAATAATGCCCAATATAGCAAGACAACAATCAAGCGTACAATATCAATAACACAATCCCGAGCAATTTCCTTAAATCAATTGCAAGCACAATCCTCTGAAAGCAACATTTTGCATATTGCAATATCCAAGGAGAGCCAATCAAATCTGGGCGAGCTGGTCTTTCTCGAGGAATCCAATTTGCACGATATAATGTGTTATTACGGCCTTTGTAAGCCACAAAGCTGCGCCAATATGCGGTATTAGATCCTGCCTGATACTACATTCTTTTAAGTCTGTGACAGGGGTTTTAATTTGAATATGCCTTTGAGATCTTTGTCGTGGAAACTTGGTTTAGATTTAGGTTAGTTGTGATATAATAAAATTTACATCCTTATATTATATCCGATAAAAATTTAGATAGGTTTATCAATGACTTGTCAACGAAATATTATAGTGTTGTGTAACCGAGAATGGTGTAAATGACACAGTATATTTAATTGTAAAAGCCCAGTAAATTTGATTAGTTTGAAAACCTATGAATGACTGTGAATTTCGCACTTCCAATCAAAACAAAAATTCAAAATCTTACTAATATGAGAAGTCTTAAATTATTTTGGCCACTGTTCAAAGCCCGTAGAGAAATCTTACATCACACCTATAAAATATCAGCAGTCAAGAAAACAAAGTCATGATATATTGCACTTTCCTTTGTAATAAGTATGTTGAATACGTTTGTGCCAAAACTTTGCGACTTATCTTTAATGGCAAATAAATAAATCATTTATTCATTCATTCAAAGAAAGCCCGAGAGGGACCCTTTCTATAATTCTTTTCAAACCCTTTGAGACGTGCCCTTGAAGTTCAGTTATGATAAAGGCGGTATTTTATTTATTTTATTGGGCCTCGGGTGAGTCTGGCCGTATGGTTTGCGGTTGAAATTATTTTTTTTCTTAAAAGTTTTCATTTATCTGTTTTATAGGAAAAAACTGTTGTTAACACGATCTTATCTTAATCTATACATATAATAAAAGAGTAACCGAACCATCTCTGTACATTGAATATTTTTCAAAAAGAGTAATTGGTATGCAATATGTATGTTCTATAGATACCAAAACCATGGTTAAAATTTTTTTTTTCTGTTTGTCTGTTTGTCTGTTTGTCTGTT
>LQNK01000438.1:66323-76467 GCA_001586405.1 Phoebis sennae | reverse complement strand
GAAAATTATAAAAAGCACTATAGACATGCGCATATAATTATGAGTGGTCCTGCGACCGTCATTTTTCTAAACTTTTGTTGTGCGCCGCTAAAAAATACAGAAATTAGTAGCCCACGCGTGGGGAGCCGCGGGCGGAAAGCTAGTTTACAATAAAACAATGAAGTATATCTATCAGTTATCTCGTACAAGCTTTGCTTAGTTTGAACCTACGTTGCGTTGTATTAAATGTCAAAGTATATTATTCATTATTATTTACATATATTTTTATTATTATTACTTATAACCCTTCCTTCTAAATCTGGCAACGCCAAGTAAAAATACGACAACATTTAACAAAATTCCTCAAAGGCAAGTAAAGTTAGTTGCAACACTAACTGCATTACCTGGCAAGCTTGTACATCCTTCAAGAGTAACATTTTATTTCCTGCCGTGACGTCACAATTTCCTTCATGTATAAATAATTTACAGCAAGTGCTCTTGAAAAATTATGTTATACTGTTAGAATTCTACATAATCTCTGATAAACAAAAGCTATATAAGAAAACGAATATTACTGGTGGCTCGTTCCGAGCTAGACATCGCGTTATAATGTATAAAATATCAAGACTTCCCCCTTTTTTCCTTTTTATTTTTTTATTATAGCTTATGTCACTACCACCTTCTAACGAATCCAACCAACCTTATTTGTCAAAATCTCTCCAACCGTTTCGGCTGAGGAACGTGCCAAACAATTATACATACAAAAATGTAGAATATTATTATACTAGCAGTGCCTAACGGTTTCACTCACGTATTAAGCCTGTTCCCGGGGGATTTCCAGGATTCAAAGTATCCTATGTCCTTCTTCTGGTCCTCAACTATCACCCTACGAGTTTTCTCTAGCAAATCTCGATTTATAAGTTTCGTTTTCGTTTTATATATATATCTCAAATTTGCAATTTATAAACTTTGTCAAAATATTGACTAAAATAAATACATAATATTTTATAGAATTGAAACTATTTTTTACACTATTTCCACTTTTATTTATAAAATTTATTAAATTTACATTTAAAAAAAAAAATCTATCGAGTATAACATAAATACGTTCCAAGTGAAAATCAAAATGCTACCAAACAAATACGATAATGCAGATATGATTTATTTTCTCCCAATCCAGACTATAAAGCTAGTTTATTAACGACACAAGAGTATTTGCATGAACCATAAGTTATTCGTACACGGGAGATTGTGACGTCACGGGAGGAAATTAAGTGTTTCTCTGGAGTACAAGTTGCTAGGTAATGCAGTTAGTGTTACTGCAGGATTTTTCCTTTCAAGGAATTTCGTCAAATGTTTTATTTTTCTCAGAGGGATAGTAATCTATGCATAGTGGAACTAATTCATAATTCCACCGTTCCTTCCGTAGCGCAATTCTCCTACACTAATATTATGAAGAGGAAATTTTTGTTTGTTTGTAATGAATAGGCTCAAAAACTACTGGACTGATTTAAAAAATTCTTTCAAAATTTGAAAGCTATTGGATAATGTATCCACGAGTAACATAGGCTATATTTTTAAGCTATACATAATCCTACGGGGTGACATAGGCGATTTTCATATGAATATGGCTGAGCGTGGTGTCAAATGAAAGGTCTTGATATTTTATACATTATAACGCGATGTCTAGCTCGGAACGAGGGGGAAGGATTTTTTTCATATAATAACTATTAAATAAGCTTGTTTCTTTAAATAATTCTACACTAATATTACAAAGAGAAAATTAAAGGAAGGATTTTAAAAATTCTTTTACCATTCGGAAGCTACATTATCCATCAGTACCATAGGCTATATTGTATAGGCTATATATACAATCATTGTGTTACGTATTTATATGAATTCAGAGTATTGTTTATACTATTGATCGCCTATCGTCATACAAAAAACATGCTTCAAAAATATAATTCTTTTCAAAAAGAAATCTTTGCGGTATAACTGTACAAAATAAACACGACATGTTTTTCAGGAGAGTCACAAAAGGCATAACAAAGGCTTTTTATTTTGTGATCTTAAAATTCTCAAGTCACAGTATTAGGTATTTGTGAAGTGAAAGCTAGATCGTATCAGATAAATAATAGCCGTCGGGGACTGATAGAGAAGCCGTGTTATTAGGGTTGTCAGTGCAGAGAAATGTGAGAAATTTTTAGGTCACTTTTTATATTCGGTATTACGAACTTTAAGATCTCTATATAAAATTTATAGAATTAAAGCCTTTTTCACACTATATTAACATTTATTAATAAACTTTATTTAATTTACAACCGGTAATAAATAAAATAATCGTCATCAGGAAGCCAGGTACTCTTTGGTATAGCTGAACAGTTCGTCAAACTTTCAGAAATTTTAATGACATACATTTGAGTGTATTAAATTCGGACTTTTTCTCTCATATTCTAGTGATTTTTATTGAGTTTTGATTGTTTAGACAATGCACTCTTTACAATTGTCAATATATCTGTTAACTAATGCAATCGTTTCTACTATGATTCAGAGAACTCGACACATTCCAATTATTAATAAAATACAAATTAATATTCAAATAGGGGATTTTGAGTGAAAAAACTACTGAAGACGGCTTGAAACTTTAGTGTTGACAACCCTATCTTTTGTCGCATTAAGTTGGACGCGTGTTTTCGGGGTACGCTGTACCTGCCATCTCTGATAAGTGCCACTTACGATAACGTTGTCACTTGCCAATGAGAGATCTTTGTTCCTGATGGTGGTAACCCTATTCGCTGTCGTCGAAGCGCTGGTCTACCATAGAGAGTAGTACCGTTATTAGACTTGTGACGAAACATCGCAATCTTTGTTAATAATTTGTTAAAAATGACATTATGCGTACGAGGGGAGGAGTGTTAAATGACCATTAAGGCAACGTCAACGACAACACTTGCCAATGACAAGTATTTTTTCCTGATGTTGGTAGCCCTAACCGCTGTCGTCCAAGTGCGGGTCTACCATAGCGAGTAGTACCGTCATTAGACTTGTTGCCTGATCTCTCTCCGGTCGTGTCGGTCTGCCGTCCCATCGGGTTATGAGAGTAAAAGGAAAAGAGAGTGCACCTGTGTTCGCGCGTACACTTGTGCACTATAATATCTCCTGCGCAGCTGGCTAGTCTCTGTTGAGATTGGCCACCATGGCCGAAATCGGTCTGGGGAGCTATTATTATTAGACTTGTTACGGCGTATTTTGGGTATCTTTGCAAATAATTTGTTAAAAATACTCTGCGTAAGAGGTGGAATGAACTAGAAGCCTTGGCTTGATTGGCAAGCCCACCTTGAGCGATTACTTACAACTCATGCATATAAACATTTTTTTTGGTTATATCTACATCCCTTTTGGAACCTAGATCCGCTCTTCCATCGCTCATAAATGAAGATTTTAATAGAAATTCTCTTAAAGAGATAAATTTTGATATGGTCGATACAAAAGTGATAGTATATTTATAACACCGATTACCTCAAATGTATAAGATCATCCTTGTTCGTTAACATAGTCGATCCGATCAAATAATCATTTTAAGAATATTATTAATTTATAAATTAGTTTCGTATCTTAAGTCCCCCTTCAACAAAAGTTTAAATGAAATGATGACGTGACAATTTAATAAGTCCTTGAACGAATTAAGTTTTAATTGCGACAGCATGCAAATGTAATGCAGCGCAATTAACTCCAATGGAATTAATTTCATTTTGAATATTACATTGGACTATTTACGCGATGTAGTATTTGAAGAATGTAGTCATTTATATTTTGATTCTTTTCTGCTTGCTTTGCTCGCGTCCAATGAACTGTCGCCTGATACAGCTTGCCTGTATGGGAAATATCAAAATCTGTTCAGCAGTTCGGGTGGGATTGGCATAAACGTCCACTCTTTCACATTTATAATTATGTTAAGCAGGATGTTTAGTTTGTTGTATTATGATATCAAAAGGCGAAATAAAATGAAATAAAATTTGTAGACTTAAAGAAACAGGTCATAGGTGCAATTTTTATATATTTAATTTAAAATCATGTATGTATGTTTATTACTCTTACTATTTCACGCAAAAATTACTGAACCGGCGCGGCTTATTAATATTTATTATTATACAATAACATTTCTTACTTAAAAGATAAAAAATCTTTTATTTGGTTTCTCAATGAAGCTATTCATAAAATTGATTACACCAGAATGAAAAAGAAATAGAATCAAATAAAAATGAAAACATAGCCAATCAAGTGAATCTATAATAAATCAAGGGGGTAACCATAATCGAATAACCAACGATTCAATTATATTTTTAAAGTACATCGAGCCATTTGGTAAAACGCTTCACGGCACGCAAAAAGTTCGATGGGCAATGTAATGAAAAAATATATATTCGTCGTCGAGTAGTGACGAAATCGAGTTTCCAAAAAAGTCACGTTTCAGCTAATGGTGGAGGCATTTTACCGAATTCGTCTAACCTTTAGACGAGATTCAATTGGCCCCTAAAATATATTTCTCGGGTTTTCAGAAATTCTTGGGTCCGTAATCGAGTTTACGTGATTTAGAAAATAGCGAAATACTTAAGTATTACTTCAACGTGCATGCAACCCTAACGTAGTCTAAAAATTAAATATTTCATGGAATGTGTAGGACGGCTTTTTTTCAATCACACCAAACTTAATAGTATATAAACTAACCTACTAGGCCTGTCCCCTATCCCACTCCAATCCTGTTGTACTCCTCTCTTGATTTCCCATCATTGATCCTCTCCCTGTTCCCTTTTTCTTCCTTCAAGCTGGCAAGGCATCTTCATTGTTGTTATGTTGTAGATGTTAATGGGCTGCGGTCAGTTATAGAAAAAACACCATCACGCCATTCTTATATTTTTATGTGTTAAATTAATAAAGTACAAAATTTCAATTTAAAATATTGAATTGGACTACCTGATGGTGGTTTTTCGAAACGGTTTGTAAACCAAATAAATTTCTAATAAATATCGGAAATAGTTTGACTAAAGTATTTAATTCATGTTTCAAAATACATTTTCATCGAGAAGTGACAATCTATCAAGTATAATATTTGAATCTTTGTTTTAAAACTCATTAGCACGCTACACTTTGAAATAGTCCATAATTTATCAGTACACAAATACAAATTCTTTGAACAAACAAGTTGTTTATATCGCAAATTGAATGCGAGGTGTAGAATGCTCGACTTGGAATAATACCCGACTTCTGAATACCGTGATGTATGACGAAGGGTGATTAATGTGGATTTTTGGGAATCGGGTAATGTTAGGGGAAATTCTAACATCTATGTTTGGCAAAGCTTTACAATCACCTCTTACATTTTAACAGATTTTATTTGAAATTTATTTTTTTATAGCTTATGGACCAAAATATAATAGCACAGTGTTAAAATAATATAATGGTTACACGACTTTTAACGTTTGAAAAAAAAAAAAGGTTCAGGGTGACAAATTCTGTACACACGTGCTTTGCGTAAGGAAACATTTAAAATGCAATAATATATTAAAATAAACATCGACGATACTCTATTAACAAATTTTAGTCATGACCAATTTATACTCATAAATTGGAAGACAAACTACTCAATCTGTCTTAAGATGATATGTATAAAAATGTTATAATAATTTGTCACACACTAAGGAATCATTATATAAACTCAAACTCATTCTATACATCGATTCAATATTATATATTTTAAATTAAGGTTGCCTGGAAGAAACTGCTTCTAAGCAATAAGCACCTTTCTGTACAAAATTGTTTAACATGTAATATTCTAAATTATTTTCCTTGTGACTTTTGTAAGAAAAGGTATAATAAACAAATTAGTAAATACTTTTAAGTCCATCTATTATGGTTATTTAAGCTAAAAAATATTTTCAAGATTCCTAAGGTACACAAAATGTATGGAAATTTTCATACAAAAGTTGTTTCAATCAATAACATCGGGCCGTTACAATAGCTAAGCCGGGACAATGGGTCAGTTTCCGAGATAAATCACACATTCTGTGACGTCATCGATGCGCTCGAACGGCTGGGGTACCGTGGGAGGGGTTGGCCAAATATATGATGTTTATTTTGAATAATGGGATTTTGTGGGCTCTCATATGATAATTTTGACCGCCCCCTTGGTTCAGTAGTTGAACAGAAACTTTAGGATCTAAGAGGTTCTGTGTTCGGTCGTTAAAAGAATGTCTCGAGCTAACAGAGACTAGCCTAGGCTAATCAGTATGTGAAATAGATTTAATATCTGCTCCTTGCCTAAATACATACGGTTATATGATTATTCATTTATTTTTTGTTTGTCTTCACCGCTTAGGACTATGGTGTGCCTTCTATTCCTGTACTTTAACAACATCATTGTTTTTTTAATCTCTCTCCTATGAGTCTTAATGGCTGGCAAAAAATCGTAATACAAAAATATGTATTATGATTTATTGCGTATGTTATACTAGCTGTTCCTGATCTCGTTGGATGTCATTTCTCGGGTTTCAAATCTCTTTGCAAAATTTCATATAAATTGGCTTAATGGTTTAGGCGTGAAAAAGAGACAACAGTTACTTTTGGATATATAATATTATTAAGATAGTATGCATAAGGATTTTCACGCCTACAGATCACGTGTATATCTGTCCCTTTCTTCCGGAAACTTCCGCTGTACAAAGCTCTTCAAATAAGTTTGTTGACAGCTAGCTCGGTGCAGGCGGAGTATTTCTCCAACTCCTCAAACTCGCTCCGATCAGCTTAGCAACTTCGGCGTGGAATTCGAGCTTAAGCTGAAATTAACCCCAATCTGGTTTAATTGAGGATTATATGAGACAAGCGCGAGAGGGTCGCGGCGAGCGGGTTCTGTATTCGAGCGAGTTTGT
Source organism: Phoebis sennae (assembly GCA_001586405.1). Classification (NCBI taxonomy): domain Eukaryota; kingdom Metazoa; phylum Arthropoda; class Insecta; order Lepidoptera; family Pieridae; genus Phoebis; species Phoebis sennae. The sequence continues at coordinate 69,562 of LQNK01000438.1, read as the reverse complement.
GTTGTTGGGTGCCTATTAAAGATACCTTGTATATGTTCCTATGATGATAATACAAGAAACAAACGCATACTCTTATCCTTTTCTACACTTATATTATAAAGAGAAAAACTTTGTATGTTTGTAATGAATAGGCTCAAAATCTACTGGACCGATTTTAAAAATTCTATCACCATTCGATAACTATTTTTTTTATCATTATCCACGACTAAAATAGGCTGTTTTTAAATGAAGCCGCGCGGATCAGCTAGTTCTATATAAAATAGAAATCTGTACTTCTTTTTTGTTCAAATCGTAAAATAGAACCAGGTAATTTTGTATTATATGCTAGTTCATGTTGACTGTCGTGTCTGTAGTCAGCCAAGAGGACAATATATTTTAAATGATTAAATATTATAACATAAGTAGGTTGGTTGGTATAGGTGCACAAGTGGTGTTCGGGTTTATACGGGAACCCGAAAACCTTCTAAAAATTTAATTTAGCGTTTAAATTAAGCCTTATTGTTTTTTAATTCAAGGTTTGGATTTTTAAACGCATTTCGAAATGTCTTACTTTGCATAGTATAACCACTTTACCTCCTCAAGTATTGTTTGTGAATATGGGTGGTAGTTTTATCGGGTGATAAATTGTTTCATTGAAGTTCCTTCATCTGTCCAATGATACAACTTTCATATTCATAATATTGTTTTGTTGTTGTTGTTGTTTCTATAATTATTGACTGCTTGAAACGAGGTCTCAGAGTAGAGATAGCCGGACGATCATATGTTTTTTATTTAAGTATAATAAACTTTGTCTGATGATACCTTGAGCATTGTTTATCCATTATGATTTATACATCACATCGCGAGGTCTAGCTCGGAGCCAGCCACTAGTTTAATGTCAAGTGGAATAAAAAATTCACTACATTATTTGGACTTCATCAATGTCTGCTTCTTAATTATTTCTCTTATAAGATATCAACAACCTCCAAAAATGTTGTTTTATGTAAAGTAAAAAATAAATAAAAAAATCAGTAATTATAATTGTAATCAGCCATAATTTACAGTAATGTCTACGCTATACAAATAAACTGATTATCAAAAGTAAATAACAGGAATCGTTGTCAGATTATAGACTGCCAGCGATGACAAAACGAGAGACTACCAGCAAAATGACCGTTTCAGATTTTCAGTTTGGAAATTAGCAATAAAATTCGATGTCGCACGTACGGAGCGAGCGAAACACAGTAACATCTGTGTTATCCCGCTCTACTTGGCACGGCGGTACAAGCCACAGGTGAAAGCGATGGCGACGAGTTAGAGTGCGTGTGTCGTCACCCCATTTCTACCCGTGGGTGCCGTAAGAGGTGACAGAGGGTAATGTTCTGTATAACATCTTCAGCAATGAAAGAGTGGGAGCCAAGTATGCACAATTGGGGCAAACTCAAATTTAATTACCACCCCCCCAGGAGAAGATCCTAGTGAAGCAGTCTTGCACTGTGTTTCGTACAGTTAGCAGGGGCTACCTTGCTTTTCCACACTGTTCCTCCCCTATTCTGTTCTACTCCTCTCCCAACTTCCCATAATTACTCCTCGCCACTCGGCTAGTTTTCAGCTCTATAACTTTATATACTACACGACTCTCAACTCTACTACGCTTTGAGGTTAACGACTCTACAAGTCTACACCTCTACGACTCTATAACCTGACAACGGCTCTTCGACTCTTCGAGTATATAACTCTACAGTTCTCTTATATAACTCCACAGCTGTTTTACTTTATAATTTAATGAACTATTACCTACCTGCCTGCTTTAAATTGTAGAGCTGAAAACTTTCCGCCCTCTACTCTCTGTACTGCTCTTTGTCTCTATATCTCTATAATTAAAAACTTGTTCTTTCAAAATTTCACTGAAATTCGTTTCTCTCGTCTAACTTGGCCCACAGCATTGATGCGATTATAGTTCCCACTGGGTTCCGTACTCGCCAATCTAATTTTTTAACATACCTCAGTACAGTTTCACGTGACGCTATTACCTACTGTAACGAAGTCATATCGAAGCGATGGAAAATGTTTTTAATCTATTTATTGACAGGTTTCGATTTGAAAAATACACTTTGTATTTATGAGGGTAGTACAGAATGTTTAAATATAAAAAGGTACCTACACTAGTAGTAATAAGTGACCTATGTTATCTGCTGTTTGTTATTTGTTAATTTATAAAACTAATAAAAATATTATTTTTTATGCCTAGCATACATTGGAGCATACGGTTCAGTTTATGCTAAGTGACTACGGCACCAGAACCAATAAAGTGTTACAGTGTTCATTGCTGTAAAGAAGAGGAGGTGTAGGGAAGGATTAATGTAGTGATATCGGATATCATCCACACCCTCTGCATGTGCATTCATTTCCCTCAGTACTTTTATCAAGAACGCTTACATTATGGTTATTAACAAATTCGTGATACCACTAAAATTACTATGAATATAGCCTTCCGCGGTGTTCATTTTTCAACAAATGAAAATAATTTATAATAGCAGATAACTGCTTGGCGATCAAAAATAAGTTGTAGGTTGGGAATACAGACCTCCGTTTCCACCATTCACTTTACGAAAAACAGCATTATACTGTCCACACCCCTATCTTCATTACCCTATCACCCATTTGGCTCATCTTCGAACTCAATCTATCCTACGAAATTTAATCAAGATTGCCTAAAGGATACTCAAGTTATCTTCGGGCAAAATTTTTTTGCAAACATACAGACATAAAGATACATCTCGACTCTGAGACTTCGCGCCGCTCGATCAATAATTATTTTACCATTAGAATCCTGCATTATTCCTGAAATATATAGACTGTTCGAAACAGTAGATTAATATTAATAAGCAGATTATGATAATATTAATAGCAGATTGCTCTGCTAGTAAATATTTCATTTATTTAATACATGTTAAAAACGACAACCTCCATCGGGACCTCAAGGTGGATCCAGTTGTCGCTATTAGACAAAAATATGCCGAAGCTCATGAAAACAGACTTCATCAACATGTGAATATCGAGGCAGCTCAGCTCCTTAATAACACGGACATAGTGAGAAGACTGAAAAGAACTAAACCTTTTGAGTTAGTGTAGTTAAAAGATAGCAATAAGTGCAGTTAAGTGCAGTGTAAAGAACACAATATGACAGTGTCTTTCATTTAATATAGACAATAAGAAATAAGTCGCTGGACATTTTCTTAAAAACTTTTATTAGAAAT
>LQNK01000438.1:51087-61309 GCA_001586405.1 Phoebis sennae | reverse complement strand
TGAGTAGTAATTGAGTGATTGACATACAAACATCCAAACTTTCTCATTTATAATATTAGTAGTAACACTTTGGCAAAAATAAAACACTGTAGGCTTTGCTCAATATTATTTTTCTAAATGTATTATTCCTAAAATCAATGAGACATCTTTAATTTAGTGAAGAAAACCTAACAGTATCAAATGTCAGGGCATAAATAATTCACATAAAAGAAAGCATAGATCGTCTTCCATTAAATAATTATTCATTTTTCCGAATATAGTTCTTGTGTACTAAATATGAGATAGTTTGTAGGGTAACGACATTGTTTCCATATTTCGGATATTAATATAATTAAAGACTAGCTTACCGCCCGCGGCTTCGTTCGCGTGGACTACAACTACTATAAAATGTTGCCTGGAAGTTGCACCTAATATTGATCTATCAGCATATAAATTTTTTTCAGTGGTAGGTTTATGGATTGATGCACATACTAACAGAAAATCAGACAAACAGTAAAAAAATCTAGCTTTTGAGGGTCTATAAAACATACATATTAAAAAGAGCATACTCTTTTTAAAAATATTCAATGTTCAGATTGCTTTTTTGTTATATAAATAGATATGAAATGTTTGAATTTTATTTGAATTTTAGATTAAATGAATTATCAATCACTTTGTTGGAGTAAATTAATGTATTTTATTACTATTTATTTTTTACTATTTATTATATTTATTTAAATCCAATCTTAGTTAAGCAAGGTTTTAAAATAAACGAAAAAATATACAAACATCACCGTATGCCCACTCATTTGCCATATAAGAAAAATTTCCTATCAAAGCACACAGGAATCACTATCCATATACATTTTGGACGAAATATCCTTCAAACCAAAAGGTTAACCATGCTTTCCAGCCATAAAATACCCGTCCACAGACGAATTATCTAATTAAATAACCGTCCCACAACCCAGCGCCGTGGTGTCACCCTGGCGTGTAATATGGCAGTCACCTGTGGACAAATGGGTTCAATCCCGGCGGACAAATTACTCGATTACCGAAATAAATTACTAACTCGTTCGCTCATCTAATAGTTTTGTTTCGTTTCGTTATGAGGTATGTATGTTTAGTGCCGCTTTGTGCTTTGTGCGGCGTAGTGGAGAACAGATAGAGGACTTTATGACGGTTCAGAAGAATAGTTATACTCAGATACTCTATAGAATATATTTCATGTTTATTTATTTAATTATTTATTTCATCTAATAGAACATATTACCATTACAGATGTTAAATAAAATTCCCTCGGTTTTAAAATGTTCATGAAAAAGGTGAGTTTTTTCTTAATTTGGCACTTGGGTGATCATATTCTTTTTTATACATTACATAAGCTTAAAGAAAGAAATAAGCAAAATATGAAGTTTTAGTTAGATCTCTGATAAAATTATGCATGTAAGCATAGTATAATAGTCTTTAGTGCGTGTATCCAGAGCCATGGTTCCAAAAACAGCTTGAAAAGTTCCACCATTTGCATTCTTGCCTAAAAATAGTAAATTAAACTAAATTTTAGGAAAATTGAATAATATCTCCAAAACTGATGGACTTCACTGAATATGAAATGTATTTTTCTGAATCGCCATAACTTCCTCTTTCTACGGGTGCCACATTATCCACTCTTTACGCTACACTATGCATTTGTTCTTTGTTCATTTACTTTTATGGGGTGTACAGTAAAAACATTCATTTATTCATGCATTTTTCCATTATTTTTAATTAATACAATTTTTATACCACCACTGTAAGGAAAATTGATAGATTGAAGGAGATTCTAACGAACTAAAAAAATATCAAAAAAAAACTTATCTCGTGGTCACAACAAACACCGTTTTTTTTGGTTCAGAAGTTGCGCATTAGGATTGCCACCGATTTCCTGGATTAGTAGCAAGCTTGGCTTGCCCCTAAATGAGAATTAATCAGCAGAATCGATATAGCATAAAGACCTTACATAGTCACGAAATCTTGGATTTTGAATTGAGCACTATGTAAATATTATAACTCGTAGACGTGAAATAATCATTTAATAAATAATGCTCATACACATAAAAATCAGGTTCATAAATGTGTGTTAAAATTCTTTGGTTCCACTCACCCAGGCGTGAATAAATTATATTTTCACGATAAAATATAGGCTCTCTATTGTCCGCATTACATTTTTAAACGGACTTTAAAAATACAAATAAATCGTGGGCATAGTGATGTAAATGTTTAACATTCATTTCTATTGATCTTGGATTGTATAATTAAAAAAATACACCATTAAGTCATAAGACTAATATTCGCAAATCACTACATAGTATAAAACAAAGTCGCTTTCTCTTCCGTCCCTTTGTATGCTTAAATCTTTAAAACTACGCTACGGATTTTGGTGCGTTTTTTTTAATAGATAGATTCAAGAAGAAGGTTTATTTGTATGACAACGTCCATTAAATAGTGGATAAATACTGTTATTTTTGAGGTTTCCAATGTGATGTCGTTAATTATCATTTTTTTCTTCTTATTCTGCAAACGCAGACTGAAGTCTACGAGATTTATTAAAACAATGTACTAATTTTTATATACAACGTTCACAGTTTTTCTGTAGTGTATGTAGTATCAGCATTGCACCTGTGTGAAACCGGGGCGGGTCGCTAGTAATCTATAAAAGATCAAACCTTCCAAAACACACTTCAGGTAAAGCTCTAAATATTACCTGTTCTATTTACGTCTAGGTAAGCAAGGTTCGCGTTTTTTTGCGCGTATAAAACTAAGAAAGGCTATTCACAAGCAAAATAATAACTTCGACAAGTTATATCGTAAAATTGATGGTTCTAACTTCTGAATGTCGCCATTGTCTTGAGAGAGATTGACGTCTGGTACAATGGAATTGTCAAATATTTATTTTTATTATTTTAATTAAAAAGTATATTAAAATTCGCGATTCGAAACCAACAATATAGTTACAATGTTTATTAGGGAGATCACAGAAATCAAATGATCCGCTTACTCCATTACTCTGCTAAATACATGTGATATTAAATATTAGTTCTATAACATATGAAAAATGAACGAACATCTGCCAAATAAAATTATGTGCCTTTTAAGCTCTTTTGAAATAAACTAATGCCCAGTTCCCATAAAAATAAAACGAATCATTTTACTAACGGACAACACATTATCTTACTAGGCTTAAGTCTAAAGCATAGCCATAATAATAACCACAACTTGGTTCTGATTGGTTTATTATAAGCGCTCGTTATTGAAAATTATTCGTATCTCTGATACTATGAGATTCCGTCGTTTATAGGAACTGGACCTAGGTAATTAACTAGGAAGAAGAAGTTAAAAAGACACAATTAGCTTTAAAATGGACGATAATCATCATTAACTTTCGACAAATGGCGAATATATAGCACTGTGATTAAATATTGAACTTTACCGTAATAATAGTGGCCGCTGTCTATAGATAAAAATGGCGCCCACTGAAAATTAGTCACTCACTAGAAACCTACGCTGAGTGGGCAGCCATTTTTATAACACACACTATAACATATATAAAAATGTTTGTATTATTATTATATTTGGATTTATTTTCTTTTGCAATATTGTGTGTGTTGTAAATAAACGTATTTTCTTTATTTCTTCATTCTTTCACATAAGTTATAAAACCCGCGTCGAGCTAATCACTTTGACCACACGTCAAACGAGTTGATTTTAGTACGAAATCGTTTTATTTGTTGTAATTCCGAGCGACGTGTAGTAAGTAACAAGCGGCTCATTATTCTTTCGTGATTGTGTTTGGAACTCTTATAGCTGTATACTTTGATGGAGGCTAATTCAACTTTAAATTTAGCATTTGTTTATTTTGAATTCTTATGACTTCTTATTTAACAGTTGATGTTCTTATATCCATGGTTCTGGTGCACATTCAAATATCACAAATTTCGATCCCCACGACTAGAAAATAATAATATGTAGTATTTATGAGGCATTTTTGCTTCATACGTTTGAATGTATATTATGCCCCTATCAACTATATTAGAATGATCTGACAACAATTTTGTTCATTGAAAAATATATGCAAATTATTGATTTTTAACTCTAAAAAGGATTTTGAAATACTTAACCTTCACAGGTGAGATATAAGCATACAGTAATGCCTACATTTAGTTCACCAAACAAGCTCCACAAGTCCACTTCCATACTATATGCTAAATGCTAACCTTGCTGCAGGGGAGTGCTCCAGCAAATGGGTTCTACTCAGTGTTTGTCCATTTGGCGTTATTCTGGGAGTAGGACTCAATGTAAAGCCTTTTAGTCCTTTAAACAAGCCATTTCTACACTATATTTGAGTTAACTACGCGTTGGAATATTGTCACTAAATATAGTTTACATCCATTTCAGTAATTACGTTTTAATACAGGACTAAACTTCCTCCAAAACATCTACAGAATGAGAGTTACAAAATGCTAAAAGTGATCTAGAAGTTTTATAAGTTTTAATAAAAATTATCCAAAAGAACATTGGTATTCGCGCAGGTCTGCCTCCACAGCTTCCCTCCAGCGATACCGCGGCCGCCCGACGGGTCTGCGCCCACTCGGGGTTCCGAGATAGGCTCTCTTGACGCTACGATCGTCCCCCATCCTCTCCAGGTGGCCTAGCCAGCGAAGTCTATGGGCTCCAAGTTACTGACTGGCGGGACATGGAACAAGACCGGGACCGATGGCGTTCTCTTGTATCGGAGGCCAAGACTCACTTTGGATCGTTGCGCCAGCGGAGTAAGTGAGTAAGTAAAAGAACATTGATTACTTTATTTATTTATTTATTTATAAAAGGTACTATATAACTGTTACATATATCAATTAAAAACGCCAATAAAAAGGTACACCAATATGTAGTCAGTTAAAAAGAGGTGACAATGAAGAAGAAGATGAATTTAACAAAGGGTTTGAGTTAAAACAATACTATCCAAAACATATTACATTAACATTTTTTTTACAACTTTTTGCTACGACGAGTGTGTATGTGTGTGTGTGTATGTGTGTTTGTATGTGAGTTATATGTAAGAAAGAATACATCATTTTTTATTATCAGAGTTAATAATTACAAAGCTTAGCTTTACTTACACAGTCTTGAAGTAAAACAAAATCCAAACTAAATTACTCAAAATATCCTTAGCACCAGAATAATCCCTTAGCCAGCGCAAACACTCTGGTGACACGGCGCACGCATTACCGCTGAGAGTCGGCGTGACGGACACTTCACACGACAGAAATGCATCTTGCACTGTTGACCCGGGTGAACGGGTCTCAAGGAGTTTATAGCGCTTAATGCTATTGGAACTATATGTAGGTTTTAATTTTGTAAGCAGAAATTACATTTATGTTCTAGTATGATTCTCCTTACGTGATGGAATATGTATATGTAACTTTTTAAAATAAGTAGCTTATACCATAAGCACTTATACGTTATCGAAGCATGTATTCAATACATCTACAACGCCAAACAGAATTGTACTCTAAACTCTGAGAGTTGTTTTGACAGTATAATTTTTATTCTTTAAGCAATGATTACATTTCTCACAAACACTCAAGTGACTCGGCACATACTAATGTATATCACCGAATGCATGGTTTAGGTCCAAACGAAGAGACACAAACGACGTCCATGGGGCCCTGTAACTATTACCATAACCATGAGCTTTAAACGGGCTACTCTCAACGCACCATCTTATATTAAATGTTCACATATGGTAGGATTACAGGTTTCTCCCCATATGATTTTTGACGCACTCAAGTAGGTCGCGAAATCCACTCTTACCCAACCAAGACGGTAATAAATTCGGAATGAATGCAAAGTCAAATAGCAAAATAGCGTAGTCATATTAAAAGGTCTGACTTAAAATAGACGGTAAAGATTGGGGAAAAAAATACTTAGAAAAATAAGATAAAAAAATTAAAAGTTGATAATTATTTCAAAAAAAGTTTTATTAAAAACAAAATATAAATCATTAAACTTTACCACAACGTACCCCAATGTGACAATTAGTTCTCGAACAAGAAGGTCCTCTGGTTGGACACAAAGCCACATTAATGGCGCCCGGATTACAGGAGCACCATCTGACACTGAATACCATGCTTTGTAGCATTTGATTCAAAACATTGTTATATTACATTCAAAAATTGAGACTATGTGCATGTTTAAACTGACACCGTTTCACATAAATATTATAAAGAGGAAAACTTTCTTTGTTTGTTTGGTTGTAATGTATAGGCTTAATAACTACTGGACCGGTTTTAAAAATTCTTCCATTATTCGAAAGCTACATTATCCACAAAAACAAAGGCTATATTATGCTACGAGAGCGAAGATGGCGCATCATCTAGTATTTAATACGGTTGGACTTTTGGAATTTAAAAAAAGTTGAAGGACATATCATAGAAAAAAAACTTACCTCAAATAGGTACCAGGGAAGATGAAAAAAATAAGATAAACACTATAAAGAATTTATGTCAATGTAACAATTAAATCTTAAACAACAAGTTCCTCTGTCCTCTCCTCGGTCTGGACGCAAAGCAAGCTTACCTTGCTTTGAATGATAACACTTTATTGTAACTAACACACTAAACAGTTACTATTGAGCAATCTCTCTCAGGAAACCATTTAAAAATAGAGAGTGTGATAAGTAGTGTTTAATAAGAAATTTTAGTAAGAATTACAACAAAAACACCTATATTCAGACATCACCCATGTGACAATTAGTTTGGATATAAAGCCGACCTCACACAGCCTGAATTTTTCTCCGAATTCCTAATCCTAACTTTCGTCATTTTGCCTCATACATATCGTTAACACACATAAGTTATACACTCCTTATTCTATTATGCTATTGACATTAATTTAGTTTTCGTTTCCATTTTAATTTATATATACATTTAATAGATTGCATTTGTCCTTTCTTTATAATTTTTATTTTAGGTATATATCATATGTATTCATATCCTGAAAATTAAGTTCAGTTCAGTCTCGTGATCCTTGTATTCAAATTTATTTATGCAAGAAGAATTAATATTAATCGCATTACCTATGAATCTACTACCATATCTATCTAATAAGAAAAGAAATGCAAACGCAAATAGTCGATTAATCCCATAATATGAGTATTATTGTTAGACACCGATCGGAAAATATGTACATAGCGATATTGTATGGTATTCCGGTTTTTCTGAGTAAATAATATGATCCAGATTTAAAGAAATATCAGGGCTCTGTGAGACCGGCCTAAAACTTCAGTTAAAAGTAGTAAGTGATGAATGTGACCAATTATTTCCATGTCGAAGTAATTAAAAGTTGGGAATCTTATTGCAGATGTGAATAACGATGAATTACATCCAATTACAAGTTAAAATACTTTTACAGAAGTTTGGAAAACGCTGACATGGAACAGACGTGTCGAGGAATTGCCGGGAAAAAACAATTTCAGTTTTATTTGAGGGTAGGAGACGAGCGATTTTGTGTTCATTTTAAATTTGTTTTATTTATATTTAGCGGAGTGAAATATTGAAGTAAAAGGTAATCATTTCGTTTGAGTACAACCAACAATCATTAAATTGCTTGTTTTTTTTAAATAGTTTGGTTTCCTCGTCAGATGTTAGATTAATATTGTAACCATAGGGATTTTAAACGCGTTAATATCTATACATATAACAAAACACTAACCGAACCATTTCTGTACATTGAATATTTTTCAAAAAGAGTAATTGATTTGCAATATGTATGTTCTATAGACACCAAAACCATGGTTAAACTTTTTCTTTCATTTTGTCAATCACGTAAAAACCACGGAGCAGATTTAATAAAATGTTAAATGCTGGGTGGCTTTCCACACATGTAAAACGAAAATGCGCAAAAAAACGATATATGCGCTATAAAACATAACGGATAGGTTAAAAAATAAAAATACTCAACGAATTCCCAAAAATCTCCCATAACTACCTTTATGTTGTGTTATTTCTCCACAATCAAAACTCTAACATGTAATGAATGAATGAAATGAAATTAATGAATGAATGAACACACTTAATACAATCTTTCAAATTCAAGAAAAACTTACAAAAATAGAAAGATGATTCAGCCGCCATTTGTAAAGCCCCACGCACCTGACGCGTTAATGCCGCGTGATGGATGTGTGCGCCGGGTTACACACACATCTACACTGTGTTTGTATCGATGTTTAGAGCATTCCTGTTAATATTATAAATTCGAAAGTCTGTTATGTATCAAATTAAAAGAATTACAATATTTTTCACACTATTTCCACACTTATTAATAAACTTTCGGGTAGTAAACAGGTACCTGATGATGATTGTTCGAAACCGGTTGTAAATTAAATAAAGTTATAATCATTGTGGAAATGGTGTGAAAAAGAGTTTAATTATATAAATTTTATAAAATGCATTTCAATCAAGAAGTGACAACACAGTCTATCAAGTATGTCTGTGATGTATGTTTGTTCATCTTTCACGCAATACCTAGTGCCCTGAGCTTACCTTGTAATGTATAAATCAAGACCTTTCGTTTGATACCACACTGGGCTATATTTATATGAAAGTCGTCTAATTTACACTTCGTATCGTCCTTAACCCCCGAAAAATTTCCCTCATCTTTGTTCTCAAGATTTTTCTTTACCTATACTATTTGCGTACACAATTTTACCTAGATCGAATAAACCATACTTCAGATATACTCTGACGAATATTCGCCTATATTTGACCTGACTATCTTCGTTAACCCCCCACCGATTTCGCTCATCTTCAAACTCGACATTTTCTTTTGTCTAAACTTTTAACCTACAAAATTTTATCAACAGTGGATAAACGATTCTCCAGTTATCGTCGTTAAATACACTCGCTGGGCCATCCTGACTCTGTGATCGTTCGCTCTATCAATTATCAATCTTAATCACACAGTGCCCTTCCATAACGTCATTACCTGATAAAAATATATTTCGTATAAGACATTGGTAACTCTTATCGTGCACATTTATCCGCAGAATTGCTGCAGGGGAGGAATAAGGAAAATCTGGGATACGTTTATCAATTTGATGGCTTATAATTCATATAAATATATTTTTTGTAGGAACAAGATTTGGAGTTAAAAATAGTAACGACGAATTCAGTAAACTGTAACTTTGAAACTAATTATTTAACTAGTTGTGTCCTGTGGTTTTACCCGCGTATATATTCTTTTCCCGTGGGATTTTTGGAATAAAATCAATCCTATGTGTTTTCTTAGGTTTCCAATAATCGCTGTACAAAATTTCATCCAAATCAGAAAGAGTTACTTTCGCATTCATGCTATTAGAAAGGATCCTCCAGTGAAAATTTTTACTTTCTATAATTTGAGGAATTTAACTACTTAAGGGCATTAAGTAAAGCTCAAGATATGATTGTCATATTTTATACATAGGCTATAGTTTATTTCTAATTATAATATATATTTGGTTGGTAAAAAATAGCCAAGACGCCAACATTATTAAAGGTGCTCCAAACTTACAATAACACAAATTAAAATGTATATCTACTACTGAACTACTACTGTCGTAATTTGTACATAGCCTGGACTCGATTAAAGTATTTCCGTTGTCGACACCCTGTATAAAATTAATAGTTCTTAGTATATTATAATGCATGTGGGTCACCTGATGTTAAGTGATCACCACCGCCCATGAACACCTGAAACACCGGCCGGCCTTTGATGGACATATAGACTCGTCTCTTGAAGGCCCCAATGTTGAATTAGTTCGGAAATACCACAGATCGAAGGTCATTCCACAGCTTCACCGTTTTATTGGTGAAAGAGATTTTCAAGAATTACAATAAGATATAAATTAAAATATATTACAAGTTAAAGTGCACGGGCTGGTAAAACCCAAACTAGACTTACGTCCGTCTATTGGGCGTCAGTGTACAAGGATCTTGAAAAAACATTAACATATAGCTGTTTAAAGTGGGAATATGACAATAAATAAACTAGTAAAATCATAATGACACTATCGGCAGATAGTCCTAACATGTTACCGCATGTTCCGCTTGCCTGCTATATCATAAAAAAACACACTTTTTCATCATACATTTTTCATCATACATCACTTCAAGACATTAAATACAAAGATTCAAAAATTGACAATCATAACAATAACAATCACAGCACA
>LQNK01000438.1:30512-50587 GCA_001586405.1 Phoebis sennae | reverse complement strand
AACCCAAACTAGACTTACGTCCGTCTATTGGGCGTCAGTGTACAAGGATCTTGTAAGAACATTAACATATAGCTGTTTAAAGTGGGAATATTACAATAAATAAACTAGTAAAATCATAATGACACTATCGGCAGATAGTCCTAACATATTACCGCATGTTCCGCTTGCCTGCTATATCATAAAAAAAACACACTATTTCATCATACATTTTTCATCATACATCACTTCAAGACATTAAATACAAAGATTCAAAAATTAACAATCATAACAATAACAATCACAGCACACATAAATCAATACATCAGATCGCCGTAAATCCGTCCAACTGCTCGATGCTTTATTGCTTTCGGATAAACGTTACGTTTGACGGCTGCCGGTTTATTGCAGTTATGTAATTCACATTTAAGTCTGCTTTTTGTGAAACTATTTTATTGATAACTTCATTATTCTTTTTATATAAATTTAATGACCCGATTGGTGCATATTTTATCTATCTATCTTTCCTTACAGCAATAGAAACAATATCATATCACATACAACATTTAACCAACCACAAACAACATTTTATTTTAAACCAGAAAAGCTTCAATATGTTCCCCAAAAGCTAACACGCTGTATATCCAAAACTATTCAATTCTCCACCGAATATCATAAAGCGAATATCAGCGAAGTTTCAGAAAAGGCCGGTTATATTATGCAAACAATACTCCCATTCGATGCCACCGATTTCCAACTGGAATATCACACAAGCGCTCGGAAATCGGTGGAAAGCTAGCTAACAGTTTGTCCAAACATGAAAGGCCCTTGACCGCGGAAAGGAAAAGGAAAAAAGCCTTTTGCGAACTCTTTGAATCCTACTAGCAACATTACGCCGTCATTTTGACCCGCCGGGATGGAATAATTTAATAGAGTCACGGCTTTTGAGTCCGCTATGCTAGCGTTCGCCTTTTATGGAAAAACGTGCAAGCGAGAGTCGTGTTTTGAAAGCGGGTTCTGTATGTTTTTGCTAGTTTGTTTGTAACGAGCAGGGTGCTAGTTAACTAATTATAAGTTTGCTTTTCAAATGTTCGACGTATGTGCTATGTTATATATATTAAATTTATAACTATGTTTACATTTTAGAAAGGTATATTTTATGCCAAAATAACTTTAATACATTCAGCATTATATTTTATGATTTATGTTCTACTAACATTCATTTTGTCGACCTTAGAGTGACAAAGAAACCTAGCAGAGATTTTGGATTTTTTATAAGCAACTAGTTTCTGCTCACGACTTCGCTCGCGATAAATTCGGGGCATATTGATAAAAAAACATTTCCTTTGGCATAAACTAGCCTATTTGATACGAATTTTTATACAAATCTCTTCAGAAGTGGTCTGGTCGTGCTAGAATCCGATGTGATTGATACACAAACATTAAAATATCCATACTTTCACATTTATATTAGTAAGTTAACCATAACCAAAATTCAGGAACCCCTCATTTAAAATCGAAATATTAATGTAATATTTTTATTAGAATTTTTTGTAGAAAGGCTTTTCAAGGGTCATTTTATACGATTGCCATCCCAACGTCTCTTCACCGAACCCTAAAACATCGAAAATGTTATTTACATTTGTAAAAGTTTTATTGTGTTAACAAATTCAAACGCTCTTAATTCATTTAGCCGTATTCGAGAATGATATTTTTCAATGGATTAATCAGGTTTTGTGATTTAGTAAACACGGATTGCGATGCACAAAAAATTTATCGTTCGCTTTTAAAATTTATTTTTATCTCTTTGAATGCGATTCTTTTGATAAAGAATTCCGAGTTAATTCGATGAGAGTGGTATTATTGAAATTGTGCATATCTGATTGCAGGCGTAATGCAAGGTATTTTATTTAAATGTAATTGAATTATTTGATATCGTTGATCGGAATTTGGTCTCAAAGTAAGAACAATTTATTTTAAATAAGGTTTAAAATTATGTAAATTTCCTGTCTACTTCCATACTAACATTATGAAGCGTTATAATAGGTAATGTCTAGCACCTATTGGATAGATTTAAAAAAATATTTTTTGATTATGATAGACTATATAATAAGGAAGGCTGGAGGCCTTCTAGCATTATAGTACTACTTCTTCTTAACTCAAGGTTTAGTTTAGGACAAACTTTGGTAAAATAGAAGAAACACAAACAAAGCGTATACAAAAAAACATTTGATTTTTATTTTTTATAGTTATCTTAAAAATACAGAATTGCATTTATAATTACAGAAAAAAAACATAGGATTATTGAAATCCCTGAAACGAGCTATACGCGGGTGAAACCGTGTGACACAGCTAGTATTACATAAACATGATTTCTGTTGCATCCAACACAACCATATATACCAACAAAAGGAATAACGAGACCAGAAATAAAAGGAAAATTATTATCATCTCGAAACTTCGGATCGCATAACTACGTTCAGACTAAAATGAATAGCGGTGCTTGTGAAGTCTGTTAAAGAACACTTCATTTGGTAGATTATTCAGAGGACAAAGCGGCCCATCTGTATGTACACTCACAGTCGCGTTTATACGCTACGATTTATCGTACGATAATATTGAAGACGATTAATCTTTGCGTTCGTACAACAACCTTAAAGACTAGTCAATTAGGTACAGGACGAACAGGAGAACATTTCTATAGTTGAATGGAAAGGAAATCTGAATAATATATCCAAAAAATAAAGGCGCAGGAAACACATGACTGGCCCTGAGAGTTTCTGTAAAAAATTTTCATAATATTGAGGAAGTGCGAGAGTATATACAGATCATCCGCTAATAAAAAAGTGAGGATTGCTATCGGAAGTAATGAAACAAAAACAATGTAAGAAAGGCTAGTATAATATGAGCTACTGTTCCCTAGCTAGGACGACTAGCGACCTGTATTGAGGAGAAACATTTTGATCAAAACTGATATACTACGATTATATAATTTACGAAGCCTTAAGGAATACAAAAGTATGTATATGTTAAGCAAGAGTATTTTGTAGTTACGATCTCCCATATAAACATCGTAACCCTTCCATCAACAAATGTCGTCGTTGTTAAAACATCGTGTGGTATAAAGCTCCTACAGGTGGAATACTTATTATTTCTTGGCGGGTGACAAATGACGGCGAGATAAAGCGGCCCTTGCGAGGCCCTCCGCGTTATGTATACCTTGTCTCGCAATCTGCTCCTTACGTGACAAACATTGTTAGTGGATCTCATTTTTGTGGGTTAAAAGACGTTTGCAGATGATGCTTTATATCAACACGTTGCAAGTTAATAAACTGACAACCTGTACCGGCTTTTAAAATAATGTTTTTGAAAATATTATTTGGCATAAGGCATTAATACACATGGATTACGTAACGGGGTGGTAAAGTCAAAAATAACTTATTAAACTCCACAAGACACACGAGACAGTAAGTACAGATAAAAAATAAAACTCAAAGATGACTGACTTACACAGTGATCTAGCAACGCACAGCCCAAATCACTGAAATTTGGCATGCAGTTAAAGGTTTTAGGCATCCGCTAAGAAAGGATGATCAAATCCTACGGGAACAGAGAAAACAGATGTACGCGTGTGAAACCGCGGGACACAACTAGTAACGAATACACATTAAAATTACAAGTAACTATATGTACCTATCTGAATTTACAATTTATTCAGTACATTCAATACCATAAAGTAAAAAAATAAATCTTTCCTTTTCAGTCCTGATATATAGAAATGGATGACAAATGTTCGATAAACATAGATGTTAAAAACTTATTTTCTCCGGTTTGTTATGGAAAACGTTATGATATAGTACCACCATTCTGAATAATAATAGATGTCGGTCGGTGAGTAGGAGTGTAAGCAGCTTGTATTCCCTACGCATTCCTATCTTACTCTTTTTTATCTTTACTGTCCTTATATTTTTCCTTTTGAAAAACAAAAAAAAGTTTAAGTTTCTGATTATAGCGAAAAAAACATTTCAATATCGTGCTTTAGGAATTGTGTCGTCACGTGACGCCACAAAGACTTCCAAAATCACTGACACTCGAAACTTACATAAAATATTAGATCAAAAACTTAATATTTCATTCGAATATAGAATTTTCCAACATCAGTTCCGTCACACTCCTTGACATATTTAAGCTAGAAGGTTAAACATTTTGATACACGTTCGTTTAAAATCTTTGTACCTCTATATAAAAAAATTGCTGATCCGGCCTCGCTTAATGTTAAATATATAGTTGATAAAATATAGCCTATGTTACTCGTGAATAATGTAGCATTCAAATGGTGAAAGAATTTCTAAAATCGGTCCAGTAGTTGAGCCTATTCATTAGAAACAAACAAAGTTTTCCTCTTTATAATATTTGTGTAGATACTTGAATAAATTAGAGGGTATAGCTTAACTAAATAACTTTTATAATATAAGTATAGATATACTTGAATAAAATAGACCTATGGAGGGTATAGCTAAACTAAATAACTTCAGTACATAAGCGTTAATTATCAGCAAGACGTCGTGTTAGCAGAGTTAACACTTGTTGGGAGTTAGCCAATCACTGAACTAACTCAGGAAGTTTTTACCCGGAGTTTGGGTTCTTGTGGTAGGGTAGATTGTAAGTGTGGTTTCGGTGTTGATTTGAGTAAGTTTATCTATAATCTATAAGGGAAATATATCTGAAAATCTTCACTGAAAAATTATAGACTTTTTTCCTGTTTAAGAATCGGAAAATTTTTATTTTTTTTCCGTTTAATGTCGCAAATAACCTTAATATACTTTTAACTCAATTCCTTTTAAAAGTACATATTACCTTCATAATTTTTCCGCTTTATAATTGTATCCACAGGTAGCCTGGAAGAAATCGCTGCCTAGCGATAAGACCGCCTCTTGTACACGTTTTCTTTGTTAACTTATGTTTGCTGTATGTGTTATGAGTAATGTTTGTGTGCAATAAAGTATTTTCTATCTATCTAATAGTTGGTCATTGGCGGTGGAGAGATGCATGATGTACTACAATAAAATTGTGGCTGAAATAAAAACGTTTCTAATGATCTATTTTTCACTTTCATAACCTTAATGTTCAGTTAAATTCTTATTTTGTAGAAAATTGACTTTTTTTTAAATCGCAAAGAAAATACAGATACGTAATTAAGACATATAGCGTCAAGTGCACTCGTGTGATTGGTCATTACCGGCGGAGATGCGCCGAGCTCCCATTTGTGGGTTAATAAATGTTCATAACTGTCTATTTTTAACGTATTCTTCTTTTCTATTGATTTACTTCCCAACAAACGATTAACACTTAATTAAATTGCACAATAAGAAATATACTTATAAATTATTAAATTCCTTAATACGTGTCTATACTAATATTGTAAAGAGGAAAGATTTGTTTGTTTGTATTGAAAAGACTCCGAAACCATAACACCCTTTGAATGAAATTTTGTATAAAGATTCTTGGAAACCCCAGGAATGACATAGGATACCTTTTATCCCGAAAATCCTACGGGAGTGGGTTATATACGCGGGTAAAAACGCGGAGCTCAGCTAGTATAACATAAAAAATATATTTTTATAAGATTAAAATCATAAAATAATTATTATTAGATGTAAGATCAGAGGAAAAATTACTAACATTTTTAATTTATCTCAAATCCAAATATACTGTAAATGTAAATGTATATAACAATCTTTATTCTTGTTGATATAGAACTTAGTTTTGTCCAAAAGTCGTTGAGTAAACACGTTCAAGCATGTAATTAAGACGTGTAGTGTTATTGTCATGTACTGGGACTGGTCATTACCGTCACAGGTGCCCAGCGTCCACGTTTGTGGGTTAATGTCAGAGGACTAGCATTTGTTTGAATTTCCAATATAGTAAGTATTGTTACAATTGCGACTAAGTAACTCTTAAAGTATTGTCAAAACTGCAATAATGTAATACGTTAAAAAAAGTTTATAAAGGACTTATATTATAAACGATAATCTATTGTATAATATTTTACAATAAGTAATGTGCTAGTAGGTTTTTTTACGTCACAGCAGGTAAGCGGAGCATGCGGTTCACCTGATGCTAAGTGACTGACCGCAACCCAAGAACATCCACAATAACAAACTGTCTGCTTTGCTGGTTTGAAGGAAGGGGAGAGGATAGGAAGATGATCAATAATGGGCCATTGGGAGAGGAATAGAACAGGGTGGAAAAATAATGAAATGAAAGACCTTCGGTTTCCCGCTCACCAAACAAAACACAGTGCAATACTGCTGCACGCCGATTTTTTTCTGGTCGGTGTTAATTACACGGTGTGAGCTTGGCCTACTCGTGAATTGCTCGGCTGCCACTGTTTCATTGCTGAAGATGTTATGTAACATAATTATCCTCTGTCGCCTTCTACGGCACCCACGGGTAGAGATGTGATGACGACACATGTATTCTAATCCACCTCCAGGGTGTCTAACAGTTACATTAACAGTAATTGTATATAGTTCCCATAGTACGAGTTTTGCTCAATTTGGGACTAAATGACTGACTGTTAAATATCCCTGAATATTTATTTATGAATAATTAGCTATATTGGTTTTCGTTTAGTAATAAAATAGTACAGTGTTGTGTGTATGGGTTGGTCATTAGCGTCGCAGGTGCGCGTAGCGGGTGTTTGTGGGTTAATGTCAGAGAGGACTAGAATTTGTTTATATTTCCAGTATAGTTCCAATATTGGGATAGTTCAACTTTGTAGCGTTTTATGTTTGCAACTAAGTGGAGTGCGAAATTGTTATCAAAAGTGTGCTTAGGAAAACAATGTGTAATATTGATGAAGTGTAACAGTTTGGAGACACCGTATAAATCGAATTATATCAAAATATACACCTTACTGATACTGAAATAAATGTGATATCTATCAATACGTTTAAACAAGTTTTCGTGCTGTCTCTGTAAATATATTTATTATATACTATTGTTGTATTTTGTCAATCGGAGATGCAGTTGTCTTATGTCAAAGGCAAAAAACAGAAAGGTATTAAACAAAGTGGTAGAAAATAATTTTTGGAATAATTTCCATAATTTTTGTAAGAAACTGATTGATAACTGAATGAATGGTTTGGCAGATAAACCATAAAAACCAACAAGATGCCCGTCCTAGGACGAGGATTGCAACCCCCAAAACTAGGGTTTAACTTTACACTAACTCCTCCCTGACATCTAAAAAATAAAATTGCGTCCTCCAAAAATTCCAAATCAAAATGTTACTTTCAATCGACTTATCTTACCTTTATACTTGATTATCAAGACGACTGGTATAATATTAATAAAGTTAAACATTCACGCAATCAATGATCTAAAACTCTAAAATAATACCTTTAATACCACGAAGTAGAGAAACATATTTTATATCTGTTCAACAAAATCAGATACTCTAAAATACAAAATTTGCATTTCATCCCCATATTTCAAAGGGTTCCCCGTTAATACAGGACTTAGGAAGGAATCCCTCGCCTGATCCTTTAAGTCACTTGTCATTCCTCAGTACTGTCTTCAACCTGTCTTGAAATTTCCCGGGAATCAAAGATGTCTCAAGTTTTGAGACGTGAAACATTTTATTACATCGATATTCAAGGCGTCAGTTTATTTCAAATGTATTTTAAAAATTAAACAAGTAATTCGTAGTCTAATATAAAAAATTCTACAAAAAGAAGTCAATCAACACATGATTCATTTGGTTTAAAGCTCGTAAATCTATAGTAAAATTTAAAGAGGAAACATTTATATTTTTATATTTATGTTAGTGAAAAAGACTGATAGACCGATTTCGAAATTTTATTTGATATCAAACTTGGCTATATTCATATGAAAATCACCTACTTTACCCCCCGTATCTTCGCTACCACCCCACCGATTTTACTCATCGTCGCTTAAAAATATTATGTTCCAAATCTTTGTTTGAGAGAGCCATTAAACTTGTATAATTCGTGTCCATCGGGAATCACAGATCGCAACATTTTTCGTCTTTAAGCACCATTATACTCCGGGGCTTTATCGCATAATTTAAAAAGTTAAGCACGCAGCCGGGGACAAAGTATGCCCCATTAATTGCGAATTAATCACGAATTAGGAATGGCCTTAAGTTTTATAATTTTTTCATTTAAATGCTAAATGTTTTGCGTAATCGTTTGTGATATAAAAAAGAATTAGTCGCTATGGTTAATGTTACTCTTGACAATATTGCATCGTAAAATATCTGCTGTCGTGGGTGTGGATTCAACAATCTCGTCCCGAAACCATTATCAATGATGCAATTTTTATAGCGTGATTAATTTTTTATAGCATGAGTGATATTTTTTTTTCCACTAACTATCGTGTGTAATTTAAATAATAATGTGTATTAATGCAATTTAACAAATTGTATATAGATAAAAATTATAACTTTTATCGTATATTTTATGAATAACTTTTGCCGAATAATCGCAATTCAAACGGTAATCTGTATCTGTTAGCAGGAACACGGGCCGTGCGCGCGCGATAACGTAACCCGCTCACTGCAGACCATAAACAACCGAATTGAATAACGCGCTCTATTCAATAGCTACAATACGGCTGAATGCTATGCTAATATCGAAAGTTATTTTAATTTAATATTTATATTAATTAGCTTTTATTTGCTCTTTCACTCGAATTTTACTTATTAGGTTCACAAAATCATTATAAATGGTACTATTTGTTATTCAAATTTAAAGTCATAGTCAAAGTCAAAATCAATATAATTTTCCGAATCGTTTGTGTTCGAGTCGGTGGCATTAAATTTCGTTCCTTAGTGAGTGCTTGAAAGAGTAACAAACATATATTGTAAATACATTCCCCCTCAATAACGTTCGCTTTTATAGTACTAGTAAGACACCATCTCAAATTATTTATTGGATTTTACCAATAGTAATATTTTATTTTCCTTTTTTAGAAAGAAAGTTTTCTCTTGAAACTTTCAATAAAATTTTAGCATATAGCTTCATGAATAACTTTTATCCACTAATTCACAATTCAAACGGTAATCTGTATCTGTTAGCAGGAACACGGGCCGTGGGCGCGCGATAACGTAACCCGCTCACTGCAGACCATAAACAACCGAATTGAATAACGCGCTCCATACGATAGCTACAATATGGCTCTATGGCTATGCTTTTATTGTGCGGTGTAAAATAAGCAATTTTCCGAAGCCGAGTCAATCAGTCAGTAAGATCAATTCAAAGGTCTTAATTTATATATAAAAACGCGAGGTCTAGCTCGAAGCGAGCCACTAGTTTTATATAGATTTTTAAATAGACTTACTGTTTTGATTTCAACTTTTCATATCAGTTTAACAACCAAAAGTAAAAATGTACATTTTCCAAAAACGTCAGTATTGATAAAATAGTGAACCAACGGCGACTTAATTAAAATATTGATATAACAATCGGCTCCATAGTTTCAGTCGGAATAGTTTTATTTTTCCTCGAGCTAGAAAAAAAAATATCAAATTGTTGAATGACATTTTTTATCAAAAAATTCGTTGCCAAAATTCTCACCAAGTAAATGGTTGATAAAATCTTTCAATTGATGTTGATGAACGTCACATTTCATATGATAACATAAGGCTGAGAGATTTGTTAGAGGTTTTTTGTAATATTAGAAACTACAGGTCCGATTAGAAAAATATATTTGTGTCAGAAAGATAGACTCGCGGGAAAGTATAAGGTATAATATGTCATTAAGCTATAAGAGCGAAGCCGCGTAGAATAGCTAGTCAAGTATATATTACTTTAATAAAGAACGCTTTATCTTTTTATTTGTTACAATGATAAGATTAAAATGTTGTTAATTTTTTTCTAGGTATATTTTTTTTCATTTCTAATGCATTGTTCAGTGACGATTAAAATTTGAATAAGATTAACTTAATCAAAACTAATTTAAAGTCAAGTCAAAAATAGTATATTTTTTTAAAATATTCATTTAATTAATTACCTGGATATTTTAATGACCTAGTTATTAGTAACCAGGTCCCCTATTCACTTTGAAATGATGATATTATTCGAAAGTATCGAAAATCGGAACAACATTCGAAACCTCTTCGTTCCGTCTAGAATCGGATTTGTGAATCAGTACCCTCGATAGTTAATAACCTGAATATCTATCCAGGTTCAATATTTGTATCTGACAATAACACTTAATATATCCCACTTAAATGAACTTTACCTAACAAAATTATCCGAAATAAAACATTTTGACAGAAACAAATGATTTTACGCACCCAAATAACTAGCCCCTACAAACTACTGTACCCAATTAGCCACTAGCAGCTGGGTGATATTAAAATTATCTAAGTGACAATCTAGGTAATAGAGGGCTACAGTGGACGTTTGTGTTTATTCATTTTCGTGAGGGATTTTACATGGACATAGTTATGTTGATTTACTTTCGAAAGTGGGACATTGCATTGAATTGTGCAAAACTCATACTTGGAAAGTCACGACTCCTGTTCAAAAAATTACTGTACTAATAATCAATAGCCAATAAAGTTAAATTTGATTGAATGGTAAAACTACATAAATATGCAACTCTCGATTTAAATTGTTTCAATTAAAAAATACACAAAAAAGTAGTTGAAGTAACAAAACAGTTAAAATAATTAAGACCTTTATAAAATCACTTCTTTCAATATGTGCCGGAATCGACACAAAACGAATGGCTCCATCCCTCGATGTGAGTGACGGGTCGAAATAATCGCCCAATGAAACGGGCGAAATTAACGAACTTGGAGTGTGAAAAACGAACATTATTTATTACTATTATTGTGTATTTTGGAAGTTGAAACGTATTGGAATATGTTGAGTTATTAAGTGCTGTTCTTAAGTGTCACGTGGTAGAAGAGATAAGGAAATATGATAAAGTGATATAGAAGATATTATATTCTTTACGTAGCGCTACTTGATGTAAAAAAAAACTATTACAAAACCTCTATTTCACTTTTAAACAGACAAACAGATAAAAATTCTAATTATTGGTTGGGGGTCTATAAAACATAAATATTGCACAGGAATTACTCTTTTTGAAAAATATTCAATTTACAGTAATTGCTCGGTTACTGTTTTATTATATTACGTATTACGTTTAGGCTTACAATCGTTTTCAATAAATGTATTTATAATAAAAAAATCAAAGTGTTTCAATACATTTCATAGCTGTATAGAAACCGTCTTCTATAGACCATAAAACGCGAATAAACATTGGTACAAGCGAAATTTCTCGTTTTGAATAAGCCGGTGGAAAAAATAAAAGATCTAGCGGCTTTAGCGCTTACGTGGCGCTCGTGCGTCGTCTTAGCGGCTTTGCTGGAGTTTAATATAAATTGGTGACATGTGCTTGAGCGCTTGCTTTGACGGAGTTCGGAGTTTGCGAAATACGTCGTCAAAATATGTTTCAAAACATTTTTAGTGTTTTGGTTCTGGTTTTTTGAGTAGTACGAGAAAGTTATGAAGTAATTTGTACTAATATTGTTAATAAAAACTCTGTGAAAATTTATGTATAATTAAATTATACACAAAAAAACTAGCCAAATTTTGGTGAAAGATTTCCTCAAAGTCAGTCCGAAAAGAAATGCAAATGGAGCCGCCGTACATAGATTAGAACCGAAGTATCTTAGCGACTTTGCTGATTTGGCTGAAAGTGGAAAGAATTAATACAGAGAAAGAAGGGGGGCATTCACAGAAAAAACCTCAGTATAATATGGCTCCGGCTGCCCCTTATCATCAAGATGAGTTTTTGTTGGGGGAGTGTAACTTCTTTCTGAGGCGGACGAAAACTTCGGGTCGCTTCGTCAAGGGCTATTTAAATTCGTCTATTTCTCCATTACCTCATAACTTTTTTTATCATAATGTTGCATATGTCTTGACGGCTTGAAGAGATGAGATAAGGGGACGATAAATGATGAAAAATTGGAAAAGAATAGTATTGGATAGGAGACTTGTTAAGTGACTGACGGCAGCCCATGAACATCCATCAAGCCCACAACATAAAATGTCGCAGATGCCTTGCTGACTTTAAGGAAGTAAAGGGAACAAGGAAAGGATTAATAATAGGAAGTTGGGAGAGTACTAGAACAGGACAGGAGAGGAATGGGATGGGAATACAGGCACCCGCTCACCTTACGAAACACAGTGCATTGCATTGCAATACTGCTTCACGCCGGTCTTCTGCTGGGGGGTGGTACTTACATCGGTGCGAGCTTGACCCAATCGTGCATTCCACTCATTTATTGCTGAAGGTGTTGTACAGCAGATTACCCTCTGTCGCCTCTTACGACACCCATGGGTAGAAATGGGATGGTGACACACGTATTCTAACCCGTCGCCACACGGGTAGGGAACGTGGCAAGGGAATAATGACCTAAGGGCCCCACTCACCCTACAAAACACAGTGCAGTACTGCTGACACTGTACTGACATACCCATATTGTGCTATTTTTATATTACTCTAACTTCATTAAACATGTACAGCAGGATTCAATATAGCTCATATTACTTTACCAATACAGGGAAGAACCAGTAAGAGGATATTTAGCCTATTCATTTCGCTTGTTTGTCCCCGAAAACAAGTCGATTACAATTTTCCTTCATATCATTACCAATAACGCTATCAATATGTTTGTCCATTGAATCAACGAAAATATACACAAGGTTCCCGCGTATACAACCAATCGCATGATTTTAGGATAATTTTCCCCGAAACGTCACTTTCAAGGTCGCTCTTTCGTACACAATTCTATACAGCAGAGGTTGTCAATGTTTTTAAGCAGCGGCCCATTTATAAGTTTATTTACATGTCGCGACGGTTTCACAAATGTTAAACGTGTATAGTATGAAATTGCTACGTATTAAAGAAAATTCTGATTTGAAATATGATTTAAGAACGCAAGGATCAAAAGAGCTTAAAAAATTATCAAGAAAATATATTAAAAGTTAAAAAAAGTAAATTAAAAAAAAAACATTGACCAACAGTCGTCTACGTGACTGATTTTGACTGATCATTTGATTGACTTTGACTTTTATTTAGACTTCCACTTTGCTTATGACTCTAAATGTGACTTAGATTTACATCACACGCCTCTATACTTTCTACTTACAATTGGGAAGCCCTGTTTTACGCAATTCAATTGAAGCAAACATAATTCAGATAAAGCACATACCCGCGTAAACACGACTTTGAGCGAAACAAATAAATAAATACGGAGATAATGAGACGTCGGTAATTACGGCTCCAATTCTTAATCATTGTTTAACGACTTTGTTTAATTATACAATCATTGTATGTGAAGGGGTAGATTGAAACATTCATATTCTCGAAGTGGAAGAATGCGGCGTATGGAGGTTTCAATGTGTTATATCTATCGAAGCATGAAATTTAAAAACATAATATACTAGTATAGTATTATATTATCTGTGATAATAGTAATACTCTTGTTTCCAACCCTCTTTCTACCAAAAAAACTTGACTAATCAAGATGAAATCTTCTACTATTATAAAGAGGAAAGATTTGTTATATTGAATAAACTCCGAAACTACAGGACCGATTTGGATTACCCCCAATGACGTAGAATATTTTTTATCCCGAAAATCCCACGGAAATGGGATATATACGCGGGTAAAATCATTAAAATATTTCAAAATAGGTTTAAAAAATACAATTAAGGAAGCAGCACGCAAATGCATCTCATAGGTACGGAAAAAAGTTTTTAGATTCATGTCACTTTTATTTACCTTAAGTCTATATAGTGTAGTCATGTTTATTTTATTAAACAATAATTGTTCCTAAAACCGTTACAAAATTTGCACGATCATAAAATCAACACAATTTTATTATCACAAGCAAAACCGCCGTAAATTCCCGTAATAAATTTCAATGTAAAATACGTGAATATTTGAAACTATTTAGGGAAACGAACGGCAGAGCCAATATTATACATAATTAAAGCAAATGTTTGGTTTGCGAGAATTTATTGCGAGGGAGATGCTCTGGACTTAATAAAATATTGGAAAAGTTACTCGATAAAATTACTGGCTCGAAGGAAATAACATGGAGCCATGATTGATCAGTTGCCGATTGAAACGGAATGCCCCTTGGTGTAAAGGGCAGTGTGCTAGCGTTTTGGAACGTGAATTTTGGAAACAATAGGCCAGAAAATCTAGGCATTTTAGTAATGTTTGATGATAACCACAGATTAGAGAATAAAAGGATGGAGTGTTCCAAAGACTCGAGTGACGCTAACTACACGTGCATCTGTATGAGTGAAATTTGAAAATTTCGAAGCCCTTGTGGTGTGTTGTGTCAAACTAGACGAACATTTTTGTATTCGCTTTTGAAGTTTGTATTTGCTTTTCGGCGTCACTCGAGTCTTCGGCCGCACTCCATCTGCCTTTATTCTGTAATCTGTGATGATAACAATATGGACGCGGATAACATCGAACGAGTTTTAGCTGTAGTCATCTATAAAGGGGTATCTCAATAGGGACTTATTAAAACTCATATAGAGGAGACGCCTTGTATCACAATGAATAAATAAAAACAAAATAAAATAAAAAAATAAAAATAGCATTTATTTCCTCTGACCAGTAAAAAAACTTATATCTAATGAAATGAAATGAAATGAAATGAAAAAGTTTATTTGCAACAATTGTGTACATACATGGTTATTTAATTATAGAATGAGGAAAAAATACATAATATGCACACAACTGTCACAAAAAGGTCCAACCTCAGCAAATTGCTGGCTGCAGGCAACCAGCGCTGGTCTTCCGTTTGGGCCTTTTCGTGACGTCAGACCAAGTACTCCATACCAAAAAACTCAATGACAGTTTGTAAACAAATCTCTTGGGTACATGTTTCAATGGTCGCAAAAAAGAAATAATAAGTAGAGTAAAATACAGAGAAAAAAATAAAAATAAAAAGATAAAAAAATATAATTATGATATGTCAGTGTTTATATATGTAGCTTATATTTTATAAACGTATGTAATGGATCTGTTGACAAGTGTGAGATCACCAACGGCATGGAGCACGGAGGCAGCAGTCCTTGTCATCATGTGTTAAATATAGGGAAAAAATTATAATTTCTAAAGTGTGGGTCAATTAAACAAATCGAATTAAAAATTTAGACAAAATAAAGAAAAATAACTACAATACGGAGAAAAAAAAATACTAGTATCGTTACTATTGTGTGTAATATACGGCCAGTAAGTAAATATTTTAAAAATTAACCTATAAATTTGTCAATGCTTGTCCCAATTTAAAATTTCATATAGCACTAACGTCATGTCTGTATGCTTCCTGATTTTTCTGATGTTCGAATATAATTTTTTTAGTTTTTATTTAAAACTATGAATGTTTTGCAGGTTCCTTGGCGGAGGGATGTTGTTCCAACATTTGGAGCGAGCGAAAGCGAAAACTACCTCTAAAAGCAACAGTTCTATGCTTTTGTATAACAAACTGCAAGGCACATTGTCACACCGGGTCCACAGGACCGATTCGAAGCTAAATAAGACAATTTTTGGAAAAGATAGGCTGGTGATTTCTGTTTTATAATACCAAACAAAAGACAAGCAAGATGAAGTTTACGTCGATGCTTCATCTTGAGTAAAGAATATTTATTTAAATAAGGAGTTATGTGAGCCCTTGATGGAATGTCGAAACAAAAACGAGCACAGGCATTTTGCACGCGCTGTACAAGCTTCTGAGTGCGAGCCAGCAGACGTGGACCAATTACTACATCTATGTAATTTAGTTTTGAAAGTACAAGGGACTCAATCAGCTGAATGCGTAAATCTTCTTTCAAATATGGTTTCATCTTGAAAATAACTCTCAGTTTATAAAAACAGCTTTTTACGGTATTTGCTATATGTTTGTCAAAACGCAAATCAGAATCCATAAGCAAACCCAAGTTTCGAGCCTCATACACACGCTCGACTGGTTCCTCCATAAGTATTACACTTCGCGATGGACTAAGTCTCGCAAGCTGGCTCTTACTGCCAAAGATAAGGTATTTAGTTTTAGAGGGGTTAAGCAAAAGGCAATTACTAGTGGACCAATTAGCTATGTTAGAGAGACCTCCATTTAGAGTTTCGATCGCAGTATCAATTTCGGATGGCTTACATGAAATGTATACTTGAATGTCATCTGCGTAAATGTGAAATTTGCAGTTTTTAATATGAGTTTTGACATCGGCCGAGTAAAGAATAAATAGAATTGGGCCCAAAATAGATCCTTGTGGTACACCTCGATTTACAGCAACTTTATTGGATTCCACAGTGGACCCATCACTAAGATCGAGCTTAACATATTAATGGCGATTATTCAAGTAACTACGGAACCACTGCAAAGCTTGAGGGTCGAAGCCGTAATAATTTAACTTCGATAAAAGGAGTTCAGTATTAATCGAGTCAAAAGCCCTAGAGAAATCCAATAAGACCAGAATTGTACACAGTGTTAATCACATCCCTAATTAAATCAACCGTATAGGAAGAAGTCATGACGAGCATGTCCAAACTTATGAAATCAGAGCCTTCCGCGTTTGATTTAAGACTACGCATTATTTGCAATATTTTATCATAAGAGCTTAATTTAAGCTCAATATGAAAAACAGAATTACTAAATTTACATTGATTAAAATAATCTACTAGTGACACACAATTATCTGAGATATCAGGAAGTTTTACAAAATGATGATTAATTATATTAGGGTCATTAAATGTTGCAGGTAGTTCAACATTTTTAATATTTTTCCACAAAAGTTTTGGGTTATTTTTTTATCATTAATATTAAGTCTGAAATATGTAGACTTTTCTCTAATAATCTAAATACATTTAATAATAAATAATTATGTTACACTTATAAAAAACTAGATATAAACTACGTTCCTTCTTCTGTGTCAGGTTCTGTGTCAAGGGACACCTTGACATAGGCCTCCTCTAGATACCTCCACTTATTTCTATCTAGCGTTAATCTTCTCCAAGCTTTTGGTAAAACGTCTTCCCACCTTTTTATTTGCCTTCCTTTGCGTCTTTTCCCATTTCTGGGGTGCCATTCTGTGATGTTTTTAGTCCATTTTTCCATCCTTCTTCTCATCATATGGCCAGTTCATCTCCATTTTAACGACCTGTATAACAATATTTTATAAGGGAAAAGATAGTTTTTGTAACTAGTTTTTAACAATTGAAGCTAACAGATAGATTTTAAAACATATTTCTAACTACCAATGCCCCGTGGTTTCATCCTCGTGTATCTCCCGTTTCCGTAGGATATCCGGGATAAAAAGCTATCTTATGTTTATTCGCGAGATACAAACAATCGCTGTACATGCATCACATCACATTATCCAAATATCATCTGTTTTTGGGAATATATGTTTTCTATTCTATGCAATTCTATTCTATTTTAATCGGTTTAGTGATGTAGACATGAAGAAGAGACAGACAGAGTTGCTTTCGCATTTATAGTATTAGAAAGTGAGGATTACGATAGTTTTACGGCCGTTTTCAATATTGTATCTTTCCCTGTTTTGCTCACTAAAGTCAGCCAAATCTATCTATTTGCACTTATTTTGATTTCAATATCCTATCGACGGATAGCCTTTTGAATTTTGTCTATCTAACGTCATATAATCTGACATAACAATCTATCCATAATCTTTGAAACATTATTGAAAACGGCCGTCAGAAAGGCTATGCAGCAACTCGCTACAAACGAAACCGCGTGTACACCTAGTGTAACACAAGCTTAACAAACACAAATACGAAAGACTTCCCGCCATAATATCGGATATGCAGTGTATCAACGATCAACATTTAAAATGAAAAAGCAAGCAATTCGCAAACAGATTGTTTGTCTGATTGTTTGAGTATTGCCAGCCACCAGCCACAAACTTGTGCATTCAATATCTCGAGGTGTGCTTTTGTTGTAATCTACATAAGTGTTTCGGTCGGAGTAAAAATTCTTTATGTTGGAGATTTTTACTTTATATTCAAATTGAAATTATCTTTATTTGTTATGTAGTAACAAAAGTGTATATTCTGAATATATTGAGCATGCAAATTTTACATTGCATTTTTTAACTCTAAATTTAATTATGTCAATTCTCTTAATTTTGTAATTCATCAAATACCATCGAGGCACAATTACATTGGTCGTTAAGTAGTTCGATTAATGTGTGCGGATCTCCACATTCGGCATAACGACCAATGGAGTTATGCGGAGCTTATAGCATATGTTGCAAAAATCGTACCGTATCCCGCATGCGGATTCTATTGACCAATATAAATGTGCTTTAAGAGCAGGAGATAACATATTATATTGACTCTAAAAGAAAGAAAGAAAGTATTTTTAAATGGAAAATTACGAGTTTGCAATTCCCATCTCCTTGTTTTATTAATATTAATATTTAGAAAATACCTAATGTTAATATAGTTTAGAAACTAGATGGCACTGATGCTATTTCCGATTGTTTTATCACATTACACCCATGTACATAAGTGCATCCAATAACACTTATTATGTTTTTATTATAATTTTAAACGTCATTTGATAATTTTATATCTTCTTTCTGTATTAGCAATACAGACCGATACGATTACGAATACGATTTTCTGCTAAAAATTTAAAACGCAAATTCTCTCTTTAAATTAAGTTATTTTTACAAATCCTTTATCTAGTGTCCTAAAAATATTTAAAGTGTCGTTATCGCCTACAATTCAAAGGAGAGTCTGCGAGGCATGGAGCAGACTTCACACTCGATTAACCTGGCATAAAGTCTTATACAAGTTAATGCGACTCTATAGCTTTGACTAAATTGTTCTGTTACAATTTAACATCAAATTGCTGTTCTACCTTTTGTTGGGACTTTGGGATACTGAAAACTTTTTATTTATTCATGAAATTTAGGATCTTTCTCTTTGACTAAGCCTATTGGGTAAATATGGTTATCAAATAAAATATTTTTTAAAGAATTTTATACGCGGTTTATAATACTTTATTTTACATACTTATTAAATATGGCTGTTAATAAAATATCTATTAACCTTCTAAATCTAATAGTTTTTAATCGTATTTAAATAATTAATTTAATACGTGAAGATATAATTTTATACTCTACTAGCTTTCCGCCCGCGGCTTCGCACGCGTGGGCTACTAATTTCTGTATTTTTAGAGAAGCCCGACAAAAGTTTAAAAAAATTACGATCGCAGGACCAGTGATATATGTCTATAGTTTTTTTTTATAATTTTCTATGGAAATAGGTTTGACGAAAATCTCACAGATCGCGTGCCTCTTTAAAAATACAGAAAATTGAAGCCCAAGCGAGCGAAGCCGCGGGCAGAGAGTTAGTTGTTTTTTGAAGGTTTTTGAGGATTCATTGACTGTTTTAACGTCTTAATCTCTACGTTAAGAGTATAAAAAGGTATGTCTGCAACTCAACCAAAATCTTACATTGTCACGTGGTATGACAATTTCACGACTTTAGAAGCACATACCTCAAAAAATATTTATTTTAGCAGAAAACGCCTTTAGAAACCTCGATATCATTTTTAAATACCTTTCCAATGAAACCTCATTCAATGATGTATTCGTGAATTTATTTTTTTACCGTCCGTTTACATGTATGGAGGGCCACCCCAAAAATATATTTTTTTAAATAAAATGTAGCCTATAAGTTGTACCTAATATTGGTCTATCATCATGTGAAATTTTATAAAAATCTGCCCAGTGGTTATTACGTGATTGACGCACATACAAACAGATAAACAGATAAACAGACAAACAGACAAACAGGAAAAAAAAATTCTAAACATGGATTTGGTGTCTATAGAACATACATATTGCATACCAATTACTCTTTTTAAAAAAATATTCAATGTACAGAAATGGTTTGGTTACTGCTTTATTATATGTATAGATGAGATCATAGAGTTTTAATTATATTGCTATCTAGTAACAGACACATATATTTCTTACTATTAGAAAACATATTTAAAACGGGTC
>LQNK01000437.1:228285-240856 GCA_001586405.1 Phoebis sennae | reverse complement strand
CCGATTCTCGTGGGATTTCCGGATTAAAAGATCTATGCTATTCTCCTGGTACTAAGCTATCTTTTTAGTCCAGCAGTTCTCGAGTATAAGAGTTGTAACAAACCCGACTTTGTTTTATTAAAATAGATGTCTTAAACTTCAGATTCTTAATTAATACTTAGGAATAAAATACAGACAATATTTAGCCTTAGCCTCTTCTATTATTTATGTGGAACTTAAATGTAAAATATGTATGAAATATCAGACTGTTTTTCGCCCGATATACTATATACTCCAAGTTAAACAAACTCTTACTACCTATGTATATATGTATGTAATTGAACGATTATAGTAGTTTTTACCTAAAATTGGTAGTAGTGTTAAATTTGTAGCATATCTGCTATGGGTAGGGAAGTTTGTTCCCCACTTAGTTAGTCTCACTCCGAATACTAAATGTATTACCTAGACCAAATAAGGAACAGTTTTAGCTACAAAATCTTCATGAAATTTACTGATCTATGAAAGTGTAGGATCATCATGACCCAATTCAAGGGGAAGCATGCTATTCCCATTATCTTAAGAGTTTAATCAAACACGTAATAAAGCAGTTGTAATACGCAGCTAGCCTACTTCATTGTTATCACTCGACTAAGCTAGGAACACTTAAAAATTAAGTCTATTATATAACTAACGCTTGACATTGATAATTGCTAATAATACAAGAAGCAGGTCACCTTGTATTGAGAACACTCGTGTATACTGAAAGGTTTTGTGAGTCCAAGCTTGAACTAAAAATGTTTTTTAGTAAATAAGTCGCAAGTGATGGTATTGGACAAGCATTTGACAGCTCTGTTTGTTAAGATCGGGATATAGATAAATGATAGGTATTTTATAATCTATTAGCGACGCGCCCCGGCTTCGCACGGGTGCAATGCTGATACTAAATACACTACAGAAAAACTGTGAAAGTTGTCTATAAAAATTTGTACATTATTTTGATAAATATTGTAGGGTTCAGCCTGCGTTTGCAATGTATCCAGAAAAAAATGATAGTTAACGACATCACGTTAGAAACCTCAAAAATAAGAATATTTCTCCACTATTTAACGGATGTTATTATACTTTAAATAGTGGAAAATGAATCACTTTTTCTATTAAAAAAAAGATTTAACCATACAAAAAGACATAGTGACAGACAAAGTCGTCTTTCTGTTTTATACTACGTAGTAACTATGCGTTCAAGTAAAAATCAATACATTTATTAACTAGCCGTGCCCCAGGGTTTCACCCGAGTGTGTAAAAATTTCCGTGGAATTTCTGGGATAAAAACAATCCTATGTCCTTTTCAAATAATATCTGTACAAAATATCATCAAAATTGGTTCAGTGGTTTAGACGTAAAGAAGTGACATACACACAGAGTCACTTTAGATCCATCAAAAATCATAACGCACACGGAAGTTCGTTCACCTTTATTGTCTCAGGAAATCTTTAGGTACTTCAAAGAAACCTTAGTGAGAAACAGAGTAAATAACGTAAAAGCGCCAAGTGTATCGCGTTTATATAACACCGTATATTTTTTACGACAGCGACGTGATAAACTACAAATATGATTTACTTTCTTTGTGGTGAAAAAATTCTCCAGTAATCAGTGGCGCCTTTGCTCACTGTGAGATCCCGGGTGTTAGGTTATCTCGTCAAGTGGAAAGATGCTAGAATAGAATAGAATAGAAAATATTTTTATTCATGTAAACTTTTTACAAAGTACTTATGAGTAGTCATTTTTTAAGTTACCACCGGTTCGGAAAGTCGCTTCTATCGAGAAGATACCGGCAAGAAACTCGATAGTTACTCTTTTAAATATTTGGTTTATTTTACAAATATAAGTATGTATAAACTGTACAATCATTTTCTTTTTTACTAGTTATACAAATAAAGAAAGATTTTTATACTAATATGGTTTTTTTTTTATAGAGGAAGGGGGCAATCGAGCAGGCGATCCACCTGATGGTGAGTGGTCAACGCCGCCGCCGCCCATAAGCACCCAGAACACCAGGGGTCTCGTGGATGTGTTGCCGGCCTTTTAGGTAGTGGTACGCTCTTTTCTTGAAGGAGTAAAAAAGGATTTCATTTCATTTCATTTTAAGTTTTATCAGGTCGATTTGAAGACAGACTTTTGAAAAGTCAAAAATTGTCTTGTCCTAACTGTGTTTGTTTGCACATAGTATGCTGCTACATTAAACCATAATTATCTTCAACCCGTATTCTAAAACGTATCTCGAGCATTCCTCGACTTCACTCAACCTCTGTCAACGAAAATTTACATTCTGAGTCGGGAAAAAACTCTACTAACTCGCTAAAAAAATTTCGGAGAAGAAAATTTAACACCTCCATCCGTTACTTCGATCTGTTTATTGAAATATTATATTTTTATCATACAGAAATTTGTCATACGTCACATTTGACGTACCCTGAGTGGAGGTAAAATTAAGGTAACTTCTTATTAGAATACGGGTGTTACACGCAAACCCTAATAGTTGAATTGTAAATAGAGAATACAACAATAAGATGAAGTAAGGGTATTATAACACCCCTCTAAAGTACGCCACTTACGGTGACAAATTAATTCATCATAATCCTTTGCGTTTTGAAGCCTCCATCATGCTATACTAAAATATAGAGCTGAAGAGTTTCTTTGTTTGAACGTGCTAATCTCAGGAACTACTATTTTTTGTGTTAGATAGAATATTAATTGACAAGGGTGTATCTAAATTCATCCTATGCTATTCTATGAACATTTCTAGTTACACCCAGCAATCCAAATACTGTGTTTCGTACGGTGAGCGGATGCTCGGAGGCCTGTATTTCCATCCCATTCCTCTCCTAACTTCCCATGATAATCCCACTCCTTATCCCCTCCCCTTCCTTCAAGCCGTCAAGGCATATCGACAGTGATGTTGAAGATGTTCATGGTCTGCGGTCAGTGACTTAACATCAGGTGAACCGCATGCCCCGCTTGCCTGGTATAGCATAAAAAATGTGCACTGTTTTTCGTACGATGAGCAGAGCCCGGGGGCCTGTATTTCCATTTCTTCAAGCCGGCAAGGCATCTGCAACACTTTGATGTAGATGTTCGTGGGCTGCGGTCGGTCACTGAGCACGCTCCGATTGCCTACTGTAACATGAAAAATGCAAATTCTATGCAAAATGTACGCTACAATTATATAATTCAACTAACTGTTCCATATTTCTTCCCGCATCATTTATTAAATACACTATAAATAGCCCATGTCACTCGGTGAATTTATTAAATCGGTACAGTAGTGTTTGTGTGAACACACATACATGAAACAAAAACATAAATGTTTCTTCTTTATAATATTATAATGAATGAATATTCTTTATTATACACACACGGAATTTACACAATACATAATAACAAAGTACACTAAATGGTATAATTGGCGGCCTTATTGCTTCAAAGCCATCTCTTCCAGGCAACTATAATACTAAAACAGAGAACATAGGTAAGTGAAACATTGTAGGCAGTGTAGAGCTAAAGATATATCAAAATTAAGTATATATAATTATATAGTATGTATATAAATAGTACACATTATATATAGATAGATAAAATATTATATAAATAGATAAATAAATAAAATACATAATATACATATACATATACATACATATAAATACGGAGATTTATACATCGTCATTATTCTAATGTAGAGAAGAAGTGTTCAAAAACAAGCTTCTTAAACGAATTGAGTGACTGAGCTTTACGGATTGTGATCGGTAGAGAATTCCAAAGTCTAATAGATTTGACTACAAAAGAAGAATTAAAGAAGTTTGAATTATGTGCGGGTGTATTAAGCAGGAGCGTGTCAACGGATCTTAAATTAAGTCCATGTGTGCCCAGGTACTCAAATTTGTCCTTTAAATATGGAGGTGTCCTAGGATCAAAAAGTATTCCATACAGCAAATTAAGCAGATGAGTATCCCGACGTAGTCTGATTGGAAGCCAATTCAGTCTACGGCGAAAGGCGGAGACGTGATCATACTTTCTTAGACCAAAAATGAAGCGGATGCACAGGTTTTGTAAACGTTCAAGTTTGTTCAATTGAACTTCAGTGAGATCACAATAGCATACGTCCGCATAGTCGAGAATGGGGAGGAGGAGGGATTGAGCGAGCAAAATTTTGGTCGGAATCGGCAGAAAATTACGCAGTCGTTTTAGAGAATGATAAGCGCCAAATATTTTTTTGCTAACTTGCTTGATTTGCTCGTGCCACGATAGGGTACGGTCTATATATATACCGAGATTCTTTACCGATACACTGTAAGGAATTTGAACAACACAAATAGTTGGCAGATTCTCCCAGTCAACTTTGGAGATGAAATAAGGACTACCTATAATGATGCTCTGGGTTTTTAGGGGATTGATTTTAAGTCCAAAAAACTTGCTCCACTTAAAAATGGAAATAAGGTCTGAATTTGTTAAGTGTATAGCCTTAGATAAGTCGGAGAGAGAAGAGTGAGTATAGATCTGAAGATCATCTGCATACATATATGATACAGGGATGAAATATTGTTAGTAATAGAATTTATAAAGATAGCAAATAGGACAGGAGAGAGCACGCCACCTTGCGGGACACCAGCTGAGAGATTACACCAAGATGATAAGGAATTGTCGATTTTTATTCTTTGCCGGCGACCACACAAGTAGCTACTGAACCATCCAATCGCCGATGCAGATATGTTAACTGAACGCAGCAAGCCCAACAGCACATCATAGTCAATACTATTAAAAGCATTGCTAAAGTCGAGCAACGTAAGTACTGTGAGCTGCCTATTATCCATAGCTAACCGGATATCGTCAGTAATTTTCACTAAGGCAGTGGCCGTGCTATGATCCGGTCGGAAACCAGACTGTAGAGGGTTAAGGATAATGTTTTTGTTTAAGATATTATTGAGTTGATAGTGGACAAGGCGTTCAAGAACTTTTCCTACTTTACTCGATGTTCTTAGAGTTTAGCAAAGATTTAATCTCTTCTGTGAGCCAAGGTGCAGGCAAATGTTTTAATTTAATAGGTTTGACCGGAGCGTGAGTGTCATATAGCTGTGTGAGAAGTGA
Source organism: Phoebis sennae (assembly GCA_001586405.1). Taxonomy (NCBI): domain Eukaryota; kingdom Metazoa; phylum Arthropoda; class Insecta; order Lepidoptera; family Pieridae; genus Phoebis; species Phoebis sennae. Next base: position 235,738 of record LQNK01000437.1, on the reverse strand, counting down.
ATTAAATATGTAAATTTTATCATTTATATTATTACAGCTCAATACATCATTCCAATTCATTTTACCTGCATCAGCACAAAGAAGGTCCAAATCCATTCGACCAAAATTTCGCTGCAGGACAATTTGTGGTTTGGGCTTAGGAGGACGGATATTGTAGGAGAGGTAGATGAGGTTGTGATAAGAGAAGGCGTCAGCACTGCATTGCCCATGTTTAGACACAAGTTCAGTGTTAGACACAATCATAACATCGAGTAAAGTAGGCAAACAGTTAGGGAAAAAGTGGGTAGGGTCAGTGGGAAGAATATGTAAGTTGTAGGAATCAATGATGGACTTGAATTTGTAAGAACGGGAATCGTTTTTGAGTAAACAGGTATTGAAATCGCCCATAATTATAGTGTGACTATATAAAGGAGAAAGTTTGTCAAGGAGCAGATCAAAAGAGGGAAAGAAATCGATGGTGGACGAGGGGCTGTAAACAACTCCCAGAAGGATTTTGGTGTGGGATATAGCAATTTCAATAAAGAGGTGCTCGGCCGCATCGACAGGCGTGGGTGCAGGAGTAGCATTTACAATGGAGAACGGAAAGTGTGAACGAAGATAAATTGCTACACCGCCACCAACCCTGCCGACACGATCGTTGTGGATAAGGTGAAAACCTGGGAGGGAATAGCAAGTGGAAGGGAGACAGGGCTTAAGCCAGGATTCGGATACTAGGATAGCATGAACATTACTCGACTCGAACACAGCTAGAAGGTCAGGGTAGTGCGCCGGGATACTCTGTGCATTTATGTGGACGACATTGAATTTTTTTAATGTGGTGGGAAAACTGTTGAGAAGAGAAATGTTTAAAGGAATATGAGAAGTACTGCTGTGGAAACTTTCATCGGAACACTCAGAACTGGACGACGGAAGCGAATGAAAATCAAAATCGGTAAAACTATCATCTAACGACATACTGTATTAAAATAATAATAATATTATTATAAATATTTATATATAGAAAGAATAAAAATATATAAATATAAAGTACTAAAAATAAAAATAAATAATTATACTATTCTACTACTACTAATACTATTTTACAATGATTGTTATTGAATCACCATTAAACTAGGTACCAATTATACCTTCCAGTGAATTTAGAACTAGCAACACTTTATGACAGTTATGTCAAACCGTGAAATGAAAATGACAGGTGACATTGTATGACATTAGTTAAAACACAAAACATACAAAATACAAACATAAAAACTAAGAATTACCAAAAATAGAAAAACAGTAAAACTAGCAACAAAGTAAAGAAGTGGGATTCAACCAGTAATTATTTATAGCATACCAAACCGGCACCAAGATTAAGCCAGATTAATAATTAAATAAGCACATAATCACAAATGGTGAAAATTTTAGAAAATATTGCAATAAAAGTATTCTAAGAAGCGAAAACATACAAATAAATAAGCAAAAGAAACATATGGGTGAATATAAATGAATTGAAAATGAAACATACAAATGAGGTGATAAATTACTGTTACTACAAATGAAAAAAAGAAACTACTTAAGTTTAAGAGCCCTCCTGGGCCTGGCAGCTTGTTGAGACATCACTTTCTGTTTATTGCTAGCTTCAGCAGCAGCAGCGACATTGCATTGAATAGTATCAGCAACCTGGAATTTGATGCAGTCAAAGTCAGCTATGGAATTGACTTGTTGGCGAGTACCGTCTGGACCAATGACAAAAATATATCCATTTCTTGTCCAACATTTGGACATACCAAAACGCTTCCTAGCTTCTATGAAGATAGCATGACGAGGCTTTGTAAGAAATTCGGATAAAGTCAAATTAGTACCTTTAAGGGCGGTCTTTGTATACCAAACTTGGTTCCGAGTCTTCATGTCCCTGAATTTAACTAACATTGGACGGGGTTTGTTCTCTTTCGCAGTCCCCATTCGATGACATCTGCTCAATACTCCAGGGACCACTTCGGGCAAATGTACTGATCCGAAAAAATCTTGGATACAGAAGTAGTAGGATTTTCATTTTTGACCTCAGTGATGCCGTGGATTAAAAAAAATTTACGCCGATGACGCATTTCTTGCTGATCATAGAGTTGTGAGAGAAGTTGCACTTGGGATTGTAAACAATTAAGCGATGAAAGGACAAAAGTTCTGAATACTCCAAAGTCGGATGTAATTTTACTGGAAGGGCTTGCTGACCCTCCCTTGCAGTTTTGTAACTCCTGCTGGAACTCTTCCATTCTGTATTTAAACATTTCTGTCATTTCAGCCACACTCTGTGTTATAAATTCCATTTTGTAGGTTAGGTTAGTGATGATTAATAAAAGTGTTGTGATAATTTGTGAGAAAAGAAGTTATTTTGTGGGAGACATTCACTGGATGATACAAGGTACAATTTAAAACATACTTTTTACTTTAAAATTGGTTTTAGCTAATTTTAAATAAAAACTTGATGAAGAGGTTTTACAAAAACGTGTACACATTACAACTACCCACAACGAAAAGTGTAATGAAGTACTAGCTGATCCGCGCGGCTTCGCTCCCGTGTCATAATGTTGTATATATGACCTATAAAATATAGCCTTTGTTACTCGTGGATAATGAAGCTTTCGATTGGTGAAAGAATTTTTAAAATCGGTCCAGTAGTTTTGACTTTTGAGCCTATTCATTACAACTAAACAAAGATTTCCTCTTTATAATATTTGTGTAAATAAATAACGTGGTAATACAATAAGACGAAGAAGGGGGGTTTTAACACCCCCTGTAATGTGCCACGCGCGGTGACAAATGAATCCAGACATCCTAATCCTGAAAGCTCCATCCTATTGAGTGATATAATCCTGCCCCAGTTGTTATGTAATCCCTATCCCTACAGGAGTGACATACGTATGTGTGAATTTTACCATAAATCCATTTGCGTTTTATCAATTCCGACTTTGCATTTTGAAAAGAGGTTGAACCTCTATGGTTAGGAATAGAAGTTTTTTAACTTTACAATAAATAGACATAAGTATTTATTTGAAAAGGCAGGAGGGCCTTGTAAATCTTCATTTGTACTCATATTATGCAGTATGTGAATTGAAGTAAAAGCAAGACACAATATTTCACGTATTTCTTTAATCACAACACATTCAATCAAGTTATCTGCAGGATATTAATTTCACAGTCAGTTTAGTTAACTATTAATGATAAAGTAACTTTAAATTTACGCGATATAAAAGAACACAAGCTTATGACGATAAGCGCGGCGTCCAGAAAAACCGTCCTGTTTGAAAATTTATATTCAAGATGGCTTCCCGCACTCCGCTACCATGGCGCTCCGTTAGATTGACATCTAACGTCCTGTCAATCTGATTCACGCAAACACCGTCATATTTATAAATGTAATTTTTAAAAACAAGGAATTGAATCTCAAATATAGAGATAAATAGAAAGGGTTTACTTTTTAACGACTTTCAAAATAAGGAGGAGGTTCTTAATTCGACCGCATTTTTTATATCTGATGACATTTACTCTTATTCCATTATTTGATTATAACATATAGGATGATATTAAACTATTCAAAATTTGTATCTCAAAATTGTCGATTTATCATAGAAAAATTTAAAACAAATTATTATTATGTTCTAAGAGTAGAAATTGCAATATTCTTGATAGTTTTCATTGTTTGTGAAGTTTAACGTGAAATCTATACTTCTGTATATATGTTATAGTTGAAGAATTTGTCTGTATGAAAGCGCTAATCTCAGGAATTGCTGGTCCAATTCGAAATCCTTTTGTATTAAATCGACCTTTTATCGAAAAGGCCTTAGACGATATAATATTATGCTATGGCAGCGAAGCCACGCTGAACAGTTAGTCATAAAATAAAATATTCAAGTCTATGTTTATTTGTATTTTTCGCCCCATTTCAATAATTTCTGGGAATTTTGGTATCAAAATTTAGTCTTAAGTTTGTTTATAAAATAAATATTGAAATGTTCCACGATAATAACGCTCCGGGGTCAAAGTAATTCTCGTTTTGTTCGTTATAAGCGATTCCACCAAGTTTACAAAAGTTCTTTCTTTTATATCTTTAGACAAGATTGCCTTACTTTTTTCTTTTTCAAAATTAAAATGTATTTTTGTATGTATAGATGTAGATGGCATCAATTTATGTGCAGTGGATGTAGCAATGGTCTATGTTCGGAGGGTGTGGGTTCGATCCTCACGAGTAGAAAATTCCAAACATTGTAATTTTCTACTGTCTGGTTAATTTATCTATAGTATATATGTCTTTACAAATAGTATGTCTATCAGTTATCTAGTTTCCATAGTACTATCTTCGCTTAGTTTGGGACTAGATGGTGTAGTATTAAATGTCTTTGAATTGTCTTTGATTAATTGGATTTGAAGATCATAAATAAAGTTATTACACGCAGTTTTATTGTATGATTCATCTAGAGAATAGAATAGTATTAGTCTTAATAATAAAATATTATAAGTCTTATTTCATTTTAAAGAGGATTCTAAATCAATACATATTATAAGGATCAAAGGACAAAAAAATGTTAAGATGTCTGTGTCTATATGTAAATATGTACCAAAAAGTGTAAATCTTGTGATTTTCCAATACAATACACAACTTGAAGGCGTCTTTGAACGCTCTGAAGCAAGATAATGGGAATATCCTTGACTTTATCGTCTCAATTACATCATTAATACCAAATTTTACGGTGTATGAGTTTACCTATTCCACCCCACCTTCAGAGGGATATAAAAGAAAACATCCGAGCCGAAATTATACAAAAATAGGAAATATGAGATTTTGCTAAAAGCGGGTATTTTACAAATTGAATAAAATATATCTTCGGAACTTAATGTAGAATTGTATAGAAACCTATAAAGCCGAATTTGATTGTTGAATTTACATATCATTAAATACTTTTAATAAATGTCAAGAGTATACTACATAGTATCTTACAAGAATATTACTGTAAGACTTTGATGACTCTTTCTAACAATTAAGTATGTAGTAGTTGGGGTTTAGTGCCCATTTATCATACTTGTTATTTACATTTTGCACTCAAAATGTCCAGCAAAAAATAATTATCATTTTACGTCGTAAATTTGCTGATATTTCATTTCTGCAAGAGACAAATAAAAAAATAACTAAACTACGTAACCTACGTACCTGAAACTGAGCTACGTAAAGTGAAATCACATTTGCTACACAAATATTGTTCTAATTGAATAAATGGAGACTTTTCTAGCATTCGGAACACATAAATGATGAAACATGAGAGCATAAATAAGTATAGAGCGGCTAACTATGAACAATAGACAAAGGTGTGAACAACGTAAACAAACAGCTGCAAAATGCATTTGAAAGCTGATCCTAATGGTATTATGTTTAAGTAAAGATCTGGAAGAAAAATGGCGAGAAAAAGCCTGCTTAGGTATTGAAAAACCTTTGTCTTAAAAAAAAGCCTGAAAATGCGACAAGAATAATAATATAATATTAACTATCATGGGTGAGTGTTGATTTAAATAAATAGAGATTTCATTGATCTATCCATAGGACATTCATTGATTATCTATTTATAAATAGAGCATTACTTATGAATTGACAAGTGAGTGGAGGCGGGTGTACATCCAATTCCTTTCATTCTTCTTTTTGATACTTTCTCCACAATCGCCTTTTCATTAAGACGGCAAAGCACTTGCATCTGTTGATTCTCTTTGATACAAAAGGCTGACATTCAATACCGAATGTGTATCAGTAGCGCTCTGTACGTATTTAAGCTCTATAGCGTCTGAATGTCTCTTCACTGCTATGTGTTGTGATATTGAATTGCACGAATCAATAATATGAGAAGTAACGTTTGTGGTTTCATGGAATACGTATTTGAATGTTCTGTTACTATATAAATGTTTTACTTTGCAATATAAAGGCTGTTAGCAATTGTAATGGGTCATGTATTTATGAATACTCGAGTTTCTTGCCGGATCTTCTCGGTAGAGACAGCCTTCCGAATCGGTGGTAAATAAAAAATATAAAAAATAAATATGTAAAGCTATTTATTTTTTATATTAGTAACCCAGGGGAAACAATGTGAAAATACAATTCAATGCGGTGTCAGTGGCTAAGCCTTCAAAGACAACATATAAAAAAATTGTTAAATAAATTTTTGCTAAAATAAACACCTCTAAAATCTATATAATATACATGGCGTTCTAAAAGCGCCTCGAAAAAGGCCAATTTTTTATTTTTTTAACAGTTACAAGTTGAGTTTATTTATTTATTAATTTCAACATAAAAAATTATACATACATGTGATTGGATTAGGACCCAAACTAGGCTAGGCCTGTATTTTGGGATCCTTTACATGATGCAATAGACAAGATTGTAGTTGTAGAGGATGCATACATTTTAAATTAATAAAATACATTTAAAATCAAAATTAAAATCAAATCAAAGTAAAAACACATCATTAATCATAATATCAATTATAGATCAACTATAAAACATTCAAATCAAATTAAAACTAAATTAAATTAAAATACAACTAAAAATTAACTTACAATTACTACAACAATAATTATTTACAGAAAATTGAAAGCAATGTTAAACAATTTGGAAAATGAACGTTATGACTTTGACTTTGAAACTAGTTCCACCCCCAGGTTCCACCTGAAACCTTTTCCATTTGAAAATGAACCACCGAATCAGTCTGCTTGTAAGCATGTAATTGCTTTTGCATTTCGCTGGACTTTGTGAACTCTGTAAATTAACCGTGGGCGTTTCATATGCATGTGAGGGTACATCAGAGGTTCAGTTAAAATTATTTATAGATAATAATAATACTTCCCCTTACTGATTTCAACTTCTAGACTCAGGGCTGTTATTGAGATATTTATAGAGAAGGTACACCAGCTCTTATAAAATTGGTAAATTGTCTAAAGTAGTAAGTATCTTAAGATCAAATAAGATCGTCCCTCACAGAAGATTGGTATTCAACTGAAAGTAGAGTATCATTCTGCTCACCAGCGAAGTCCATGTCGGGATATGAAAGGAGAGGCATCAGACAAGTTTTCCACTTGCCTCAAACAGCCCCTTATTCTGAAGAAAGGGGAGGGCCTTCCTTCAAGCCTGCAAAGCAACTGCGACATTCTGATGTTGTAGATGTTCATGGGCTGTCACTTAACATCAGGTGAACCGCATGCTCCGCTTGCCGGCTGTACCACAATAAAATACATAAAAAATCGTCTCTATAAATGCAGTGTTAAAATTCCAAGGCAATCCATCATTTACATTCAGACTTGCGGCCACAAATATTTGGATATTCAATTCTTATTGAGATCTGAAACGTATTTTTGACTTTGATTGATGCATCGGTTTTGGTCATTGGAAGTAATGCAAATTTAAATCTCTGAAGTGCTCTCAATATTATGATTCAAT
>LQNK01000437.1:202128-227869 GCA_001586405.1 Phoebis sennae | reverse complement strand
AAAAGGTATTAAAAATGGAATAATTATTAGGACTCACCAGTTTTTTAAAAAACTGTCCGTTCACGGCGAAAACAACAACGTCAATGACATACAAAATCGAGGCTTCTCAAAACCAGAAGACTGCGCCGCCTAGTGGTGGTGGGGAGAAAGGGAAGGAGAAACTCACTATTAAGGAGGGAAAGAGACAAAAAACGCAGGCGAAAGCAATGGCTTATCTCAATTATTATATTAGACTTCGGATCACGGTACAGTTTTTTAATAACCTTATTAAAAAAATTAGATTATGGATTAACAACTGAAATGCTTTTGCTTTTAATTTGCAAAGATCTTTCGATCGACCATTGATACATAAGATATAATGATATATAAAAAGTGTCGCTCGAAACTGGAGCTAAATATCAGTGAGAAGCCCACCTTTCGCTCACTCAATGTTACATGCCTAATAACAAATTTAATTTTATATGATATCAACAATCTTCGCGACGTAATATTACAAAGAATACTCTGGAATTTTTAACAAGCGGATAACGAGACTAGACATTAATGTAGACATTTTTGAGATATCAATCTCTTGAAAATGTCTGTTTCTTTATCACAATTGGATAAGCGTATAATATATCCTATTTTAAATACTCTTATAATTAATTTCTTGTTAGTACAATTACGTAGAAAAAATAACAAATGATTTTGTACGAAATACACGATTGAGATCGCTGATAGTTATCTGATGTCACTATTTACAACTTCACAAATTAAAAGCTTTCAAACAAAATTCCCTAAAGCATAATAAAATTCAAGGGAAATAAAGACTAAATTCCATTGCAACAGAATAACACGTAAATGCTAACGAGGTTCCAGTCGTATGCGGGTATTTTTAATTTCCTTAACAGAAATAGTTTTCAACGCGCGTTTGAACGGTTCTTTATTAGGTTGTGTAAAAAGCCTTTGAAAAGAACGTTGAAAAATCTAAAAGCTGAAAAGTGGTATACCACTGGAAATGAAAGCACGCGTTGAGATTGATCATTATTTATTTTGATTGTTTGTTTTGCAATTTGAATTTAACTTGCAGTTAAAAGGTTGCTAGTAAAAACAGTTTCCACTCGTCCCTGTTTTTTTTTTCGGAAAAAGTTGGAAGAGGCTTTTACACTAGCGAATAAATTGTACTAACATACTAATCAATCAATCAATACATATAATAAAATCGTAGCAAGTCCGAATTTGTACATTGAATATATTGGGGAAATTTTGATACAGGGCGTTAATATAAGAGATACGGAAGGCAAATCAATATTTTTTTTCTTTCATGTCTGTCTGTCTGTCTGTTTCTTTGAACATCTACTCCTCCAAAACTACTGCATGGATTGAGATGAAAATTTACACAATTGCTGATTATATTATAGGCTAACATAATATGTATGATTTATCCCGGAAAATGAAGTGGTTCCCGTGGGATAGAGGCTTACAAATTTATATTGTTTTTGATTGTACTTAAGAGCAGCAGGGCGATTTTTAAGAAAATATAATTGTATAGGTATTTAAGTTTTAAGATACCTATACACAAATGTATAAAACATCAACATTAAATGTCGTTTTAACAAAAATTCGTTACTATTGTATAAAGAAATAATAAAACAAACCCACATAGTAAGTGATTCAAGTCTATTTATCTTTGTTTTTTTAGATGTACATACTTTTATAAGAAAAACATTTTAACATAAACAACTTGATCACTGTATAATAATCGTATATCTGACAAAAGCAATAGGCGTTTGGCCATATCGTAGGTCGTACGTAGGTCTCCTTCTAATAGTTGCTATAGTTTTCCAGAAACGTTTTCATTCTTGCTTCTATTCGATACATTTTCAGAAATTCCAAACTAAGAAATATTGTCAGAGTAGAGATATAAATCCTCCATCTACAACAAAATTGCCTTCTTCAGCGTCTAAATAATGCTTAAAATGCTTAATTATTGATAATATTTGTAACAATTTCGTTTAGAATAATGACAAATCGGTATTTTGACTTTTCAAAGTCTGAAAATGTCAGAGACTTCATCGTTTATTTTTTATTTCAAAAAAGTATTTAAGGTGTATAAGATGTTTTTTTCGAATAAATCGAGTTTAAAAATTATTTTTTGTGAATAAACGTGTCAATTATAACAATAATGTGTAACCGTGAACGAAATACATTGAAATAATGGTTTATTATTTTTTTTCAATATAATCGTAAATGATCATCTAAAACTGTAACCTAAAAAGGTCATCACTAATTTATGACGTAATTTCACTTGACATATCGAAACTCATTTCACTTCACTTGAGCGACATTGACGATACAGAGTACTAAAAATGTGAGAATCGAAGTGATTTTCGAAGTGAGGGTGAGAGTCGAGAAGAGATTCGAAATTGAAAATCGTGTTTTACAGAATCGACCAGCTGAACATACTTTCCTAGAAATTGTCTGACCTAGAGACTATTAAATTACTGTTAAGTTTTTAGAAAACATTGATATAAAATATTGGTTCCGATTGAATTTTAAAATTATACAGACGAGCGTGTAAATAAAATACTTATAATTAAAGTCATAATATCATTTTTATAACAACTATGTTAATTTTGTAGTCTACGCGTGCGAAGCCGCGGGCAAAAGCTAGTATTAATATAAGTGTCAAATTTTTCTTTCTATTTTATATACTTATTATACTAACACAAGTTAAATGCATCACGCAAGTCACAAAAAAAATATTAATATTAATAATAACAATGTTTCATTGTTATTTACGGTGTAAGGAATGAAATAAAGCTATTTTTATTTTATTTTATTTTATTTTATTTTATAGTAAAAACAGTTTTAGCGGCACGACGACGGACGGTACGACTTACCGCTCAGCCTCAGCTTCTGGCGATGGGTCTCCTATAGACGGCGCGATGAGCTGTGGCCACCTTATTACTCGTCAGTACATTTGTTAAATTAATAAGAACTACGAATATAAGAAACATTGCAAATGTTATTGAAAAAGTTTTATAACAAGACAATTCTCTCTAATCCTTTACATCAGTGTCTATTTTTAGCGAAATTGAAATTAGTGCCTTACTCCCGAAGAGCCTGTTCATAAGACGAACTTTATTAAGCCGAGATAAGTGAAGTTTATTGTGAGAATTTATGAGGCAATCTCTTAGTGAGGAATTTTTGAAGTGTAGCATATGTGAGGAATGTAATATATGTAAAAAAATATTCATATGTTCTTTTATGAAGGCGAAGACCATTTAACATCATCATTTTAGCAGAAACCAAGGGGAGGTCTTCTCATCAGCTATTTGGAAACCAAACATACACTTTATTGTTGTTTAGTGATTAATACGTTACGTGATATGTTAAGTGATTTATACTTAACATCATCGAATATATAAACATCTATAACATCAAAGAGTTGCACCGGTGTTGCTCGAAGGAAGGGCAAGGTGCAAAGACTATCTTACACTACCATACTAATCTTAGTTTATGTGAGTAAAACCACGGGGCAAAGCTAATCTCATATAATTACGTATAATCAAGTCTTTCAATCATGGTTTAGAATTTAGCATTGAATACTTGAAATCACACTTCGGATACTTACGAAAAACTTACGGTACTTAACTATTAACTAACGTAACTTACTTATAAGACTATAATATATGAAAAATATTTGGGCAAAGAAAATATCTACTTACCAAAATTCACTTGAAATGAAAAGACATTCTGTACACATTGTAACGACGCCAAACATTTATTTACAATATTCAGCGATTTGGCAGACCACAGAAGCGACGCGGGGAGCTATCCCGTTTACTTAATATCGGACCGACATCGGTACGATATTTGTATTTCATATAAAAACATCGTTCATAACTGAGTCACAAAAGTCAAACTCAAGATAGCAAACAGCTGAGGTTTTTGCACACACGACAAATGGGTGTAGTTCCCACGGGGCTTTAACTTGTCCTTTTTGCATGGGTAGTACAACCTATAATAACTTGCTAAATCTGTGGGCTAATAATGAAGTTTTATAACTAAAAAAAACAATAAGTTTTTTAAGTTTTTACACTCCGGTATTGCAACTTTGAGACCTTTTGATCTGTAATCAATCACAACTAAACCAATCGCTAAATGTATTCCACTTACAGTATCGATGTCATACCGATTCTTCGTAAACGGGCCTCCTCGAAGTAATAAAAAGTATACCAGGGTTAGTGGCTACTTTGTCCTGGAAGGTCATTTCATATTTCATAGCGCAGTATATTTTGTAACTAGCTTAACGTTTATGAAGTTTATAAAGTCTTGTTCCAAAACGTTGAACTACACAAATCACTTGATTACAGATTAAAGTTTTGAAACACGAAGAAGAAAAATATATAATGCCTTTTTATTTATGATACTGTGATTATTAAAATATTAATATTTACATCGGTTTTTCTAAGTATAAATTTGATGTACATTAAAATATAATTTTTTTCAAAAATTCATAATATAATATGGATTTTCATAGGTCCCTAAACATGAGCATAGGCACATTACACAATCATGGAGGTTGTTTCCTTCGACCTACTTTACCTTAGCGAAAAATATCGTGTTTGCTTTCAATTTAATCCACAATCTCAACTGCAAATGTCTTATAAATTATTGAGTGTAACAAACTTTTTTTTTATTTAATAGCGGGCAAGCGGAACATGCGGTTTACGGAAAGTGACTGACCGTAGCCCATGAACATCCGCAACAGTAAACTGAAAGGAAATATTTTAAAGCAATCACTTATAAGCCTAGCTATGCCGCAGTTTCACCCGCGTATGTAGCCCGTTCCCGAGGGATTTTTATAGCTAAGCTACCCACCCTACGAATATTCTGCCGAATTGGTTATATTATATATTGGTTATATTGTTGTATTGTTGTTGTTGATTTAATCTTTCTCCTGCCCTTATCCCACTAGGTGGGGTCGGCACAACATGTGTTTTTCTTCCATGCTCCTCTATCAGCCGTCATCTCCTTAGTCACACCTTTCACACTCATATCTTTATTCACACAATCCATCCACACTTTCTTCGGTCTCCCTCTACCTCTCACTCCATCCACATTCATATCCAATACTTTCCTAACTACATGCTCTTCCTCCCTTCTCATGACATGCCCATACCATGCTAATCTGTTACTCCTTAATTTTTCCGTCACTGGTGCTACCTTCAGGCTCCCTCTTATGTACTCATTCCTGATCTTATCCATTCTTGTTACTCCACACATCCATCTTAGCATCCGCATCTCTGCCACGTATAGCCTTCTCTCGTCCGACCCTTTGGTTGCCCAGCACTCAGATCCGTACATGGTGACAGGTCTTATGACGGTCTTATAAATTTTCCCTTTAAGCTTCAAGGGCATTTGGGGATCACAGGTGATACCTGAGACTTGTCGCCACTTCATCCAACCTGCACTTATCCTATTCTTCACGTCCCGGTCAATATCACCGTCACTTTGGATCAACGAACCAAGGTACTTAAAGTCAGAGCAAACTGGTAAAGTAACACCGCTTAACGCTATGTGGGCAAAATTGGATGTGCCACCGAAGTCGCAGAACAAAATATGTTCGGTTTTTGTTCTACTTATCTTCAGTCCGACACTCTCCAGTTTCTCCCGCCACCCTTCCAATCTACTCTGGACCTCGGTTGCATTTTCTCCAACGAGAACAATATCATCGGCAAACAGCATACACCAGGGGGCTTCTTCCTGTATATCCGATGTCAATGCATCCATATATAGATTTAATAAAATAAAGAATACTTATTTCCTCCCCTTCTAAAAAAATGGTAAGCCTCCTGCGACAATTTGTTAGTGCTGGTTTCTCGGGCTGCGTTGATCACTTACCATCAAGTAAACAGCAAGTTCCACTTGTCTGCTATAACTTGAAAAAACCTGAAACATTTCAGGAAAGATTTTCAACTTGAGGCGGCTCAAAATGAAAATATAATTTAAGAAGCCCAACAACAACTCCGAGACCGTCAATTACTCAAAAATAAAGCCTGTAATTTAGAAAATTATTCGTCAGTGAACAGCAGAAGTTATCTGGGAATTCAGTAATTTCGTCCCTTTTAACGAGGCTACGGAAACTTTGTTCTTTTATCGTGAATCGCAAGTCTGCAAGTTTTCTTTTACGTTCCACAAAAGCGTTTTATAGTCAATTTTTGTGTAAATAGTCCTTGAATTTTATTTTGGGCTTACCTTGCATTTGTCAGAGGAGGATTTTTTACACTTTTTGTAAAGAAATTACAGCACAATAGGCCAATTATAAGGCATACCAAAACAAATTTCTTAGAGTGCATATATTTTTTACGATAAGGTTTTAGATTATTTAAAGACGGGGTGTTAGCGTAAAGTTAAATCCAAGTATGTGGTGTTGAACACTTTATGTGCGGCCGCCATCTTGAAAAAAAGTGGGCAGTATTTGTAAAAAAATAAAATAATTTTTTTATTGCATTCTCACAATTTCATTATTTTCTTCACAAAAGTTGCGGGACTATTTATTACACTAACCCGTAAAAAAATATAATTGCATCGTCTACACTAGCGTTTGGGGTCGCCGCAAAGGTTTCAATGGACTAAAATACTTTGACTCTTGATGTGACCGTGCATAAATTAAATTATAATGCTGATGTTGACCTCGGTTGTAGGCTATTTTTATCGTGTGTCATAAAGTGTAGGTCAGTTTTGAATACCACCTGAAGTTTTTGACTTGGCTACAACCACTGTTATATGAAGTTTCGTTCTGGGTAAGATCGAAAATATTGTTTAGAGAAAAATTCAACTTTTTATCTTAGCCAAACGGTCGCTAAGCATGAATTTTATCCGTGTGGGACGGTTTAGAATACGTGTGTCGCCACCCTATTTCTGCCCATGGGTGTTAGGATAGGAGCTGCCTGATATTTTCCATAGAGCATTCCACGATTGGGCCAAGCTCACACCGGTGCAATTGCATTTTTAAACTTTTAAGTTCCAAAATTCTTGTGTGATGGCTATAATCGCTAAATCGGACAAGCCTTTTTAAAATGTAGTTTTGAAATGAATAGCAACTAAGCAATAAACTTTTATCCTATCTTTGTTTATTAACATTAGCATTGAGCTGTATAATATCATAAAAACGTACATCTTCTCTGAAGATAACTCGATTAAGTCTCTAGTGCATGCAGATTGGATCATTAAAAGCTTATGATATGGATACCGAGTATTTGCACACTACATACGATAATCCTGCATTTGAATTGTAGACCTCAGCTCTGACAATTGGAATTGAATTGCTGTTTCTAAGAAAATTGTCTGAAGCACATTTGAATTGGCTTACATTATAGTTATATTTATATTTAACTATAATGTAAGTTTTTTTAACAATAACCTTGTGGTTATTGGTAAATCGACGTATTCTTTACAGGAGGTATAAATGTCAATATTTTATGGAGGAGGGGAATTTCATCAAACAAACGTAGCAAATTAGGAGTCGACAAATCAGTTAGAAATATGCCGTTCTACTCTGAATGGTTGTGTTCATCTATGATGGTAATATCTCATAAACTATTCATTTTCGCGGAACATAAATGTGGCTTATTTTATAGCATTTAAGGCCCTCTATCACTTTAAGGAATTCGTAGACTTACCAACAACCTTTTATACATGTATAGTTTATAGTGAATTTCATAAAAATAGTTGTGATTTTAAAATTGAACAGTTTTTTATCGGAACCACTTAGCATACATTGAAAGAAAGAAAGTAAGAAAAAAAGAAAGAAACTGCTCGGTTAGATATCTAGTGCATATAGGTTGGAATAAGCGAAAGATCTTTAAGCTGTATAATATCAGCAATAACGTACACCTCTGAGCCGTTTAATATAGATATTTCGATTAAACCTCTAGTGCATGCAGATTGGAACATTAGAAGCTTAAGATATGAATGCCGTGTACTCTAGGCGATAATCTTGCACCGAGCTCGGAGTTCCAGACCACAATTCTAACTATACAATAATGAAATTATCTTAGGCATTTTCTAAGACGATTGAATTTTGAAGATAAAGTTTAAACCAGAACGGTTACGTTAAGGTTTGCAAATCAAATGACTGTGGATACTTCATAATCATGGGGATTCGTCGATGCAATAAAACCTCTCGACAACACGGACATTGTGAGACGGTCAAAAAGGAAAAAACCTTTCGAACTAGTTTAGTGAAGTGTTAGAATTAAGTAGTGATGTGATAATCCCACAGAGAACACAATATCAAAGTGTCTTCCCCATAAAAGAGACTAAGAAAAGTGTCATTAAGCAGTTTAAGTTTAAATTAAATTACTTGTTAGTCTTAAGGCTAGATTGTAATATTTATAGGGCATTAGCATTTTGATATGTTAGTGGATATATAAAAATATATATTTAAATTATATTTTTTTCTATATACATATATGGATATGAAAAAATTCTAACTTTATAACAAACTTGTGTGGTATGACATATTCAAGAAGTTTAATCGTTTAGTTTTGGAGATTGGAATAACAGGAGCTTAGGATAGGACTACCGTGTATGTATTTGCAAACTATGCGATAGTCCTGCGCCTAAGCGAAATTGCCTTGGGAATTTCTGAGAGCGATTTCACTGATGGGATTTTTAAAGAGATGTGGAAACCAATCAATCAAATTTTTGCTACCACTTTAAGCTCGCAAAAAAAAAATACAAAAATATGAGTGATGAGTTTTGAGAACAGCAGTAACTAGTAGCTCGCTCCGAGCTAGACCTCGCGTTGTAATGTTTAGATTAATGAAGACTCATCATTTAATGTTAAACTTAGATATAGATACACCTATGTTAAAGCTCAACTTTTTAATCGTGACAATCATCAAAATGTTATATAAATGTTGTGTATATTCGAAATATATAACTATTTTCTAAAATTATTCACTTACCAAATTTTAATTAGACCAGAAAAACGATACTACAGTTATCGTCGGACAAAGTTTTTTATATTTTCATACAAACATCCAATTGTAAAAGCGAACATACGTACAAACAAACATACAAATATAAATCAAAAAAATCGCCCAGCAATCTCTGAGACCTCGCTTCCCTCGGAAAATAATTGTTTAATGCAATTGCGTTTGGAATTTTTGAAATATACAAAAACTTCAAATGTATATTATTATTTATTTGAATAAAATAAAGACGGGGTTATTGACATCTCTCGAATAACAGCTTTTCCATTTCACTTCACATCTCAAGATACGAGTATTTCTTAAGAATATCTTGTTGGATTGGAATTACGTCAGGGAAAAATACCAAAAATGCAAAATTGTTTTTGTGATTTAAGGGAGCATTCACCGCTATCTCCAATGTTAAGCGATTCAATTCTGAGCATTTTATTCTGTTTTTATTTTAACATTTACGAGACAATCTTTGCGATTGGCTCATTTACGTTTCGGGTGAAATGAACTGAAATAAACTTGTAGAGCTTTGAAAATTAAATAGTAGTATGTTGTTGTTTTCAAGCATTTTTATTGTAATATAGAACCATGTGCGAGTCGGTCTTTTGCCCGAAGGGTTTCGCACTATCTATAAAAGAAAATCTCGTTTTTATATAGGGAAATTTACTTTATTGATATTTATTTAAAATTTTGAAAGTTAATATAGAACTTAATGTTCTATGTAGATTTTGATCGGGGGGTAACAGTAC
Organism: Phoebis sennae; assembly: GCA_001586405.1. Classification (NCBI taxonomy): domain Eukaryota; kingdom Metazoa; phylum Arthropoda; class Insecta; order Lepidoptera; family Pieridae; genus Phoebis; species Phoebis sennae. The sequence goes on along the minus strand of LQNK01000437.1, from coordinate 218,145 downwards.
GGGGGGTAGACCTGTTACCGTTATTAATATTGAGCAAAAAATACGGATTTTTGGCTATCATGTTACTTTTATTAGAAATTTAAGTTAGAATTAAATTGCTTATTAGCCAACACGGCTAGATTGCAATATAAATGAGGGATCCTTTCAAGAGGACTTCTCATAAGAAAAAAAAAGGTTTATGAAATATATAGCTTCTTGGCAGACAGGTAGACATCAGAGGCTTAGTAATAGAGTTCCGTTTTCACCTTTTACCTACGGAACCCTAAAAAAGCAATTTACGTAGATGAGTAGATATCTCGAAACTTATTTCATTACGTTTTGAAGGCACAATGGGAATTAAACTGCTGTATTCATGAATTCAATTTCGATACAAGTTCGTGCTTCGTGACAAAAGGTTCACAGATCAACGGGCTGTGAAACTATGTTTCGTGTTTCGATGTGTTTAATGAGAAGTGTCTGTGTGTGATACTTTGTTACATTAATTGGGTTACACGAGGCAACTTTTGCATTCATGAAATATACATGTACTGACCCATTGAGGAATGTTAAAAAACATGAGAAAAATAATGGCAGATTTTCTAGTATAAATGGATCTTTACGCCATAACTTGAATAATTAAGTACAATCTAACGAAAAAAGCTGAAATCGAACCCAAGAAAAAATATTAACGCATCTTTTCGCTGGTACTATGGAGGCTTTAACCACGGACCAGAAATTGAATAAATAAGTAAAACCCTATGAGAAAAGCAGAATATGAACTTAAGTAAAAATGGCAGATTTTCTCGTGTAAATGAATCTTTACGCTCATAATCAAAAGGCTTCGTAACACGTATCACAGATTAAATCAACGAGCACAAGCTTATGACAAAAACAAAAAACAAACTTAATAAGAAATAATGGCTAAGAAAGATTTTTTCGTGTAAATGTATCTTTATCGGGCGTAAATCCAAGAAGCATCCTGAATAAGAAAAATAGAAAACTGAGAGGGAAATAATAATGTCAAATTTCTCGTGTAAATGAATCTTTACGTTCATACCCAGGAGGCTTCTTACCAAGGACCATAAATTGAATAACTCAAGTAAATTTACTTACCATGCCAATTGGAGTGCGAAAATCTTATACCTTCATAAAATATTTAAGTCTCGGCTTTGGAATTTATACTTATATTATAAAGCTGAAGAGTTTGTTTGAACGCGCTAATCTTAGGAACTACTGGTCCGATTCCAAAAAAATGTAAAAAACTTTTAGTGTTAGACGGCCCCTTTTTCGAGGAAAGCAATAGGCTATATATCATCCCGATATTCACACGCGTGGATTTACCTGAGATCTCAGGAACTACAAAAATTTTTTAGTGTTAGGTAGCCCCTTTTTCGAGGAAGGCTATAGGCTATATATCATCATTCCCACGGGAGCGAAGCCCTGGGGCGCCGCTAGTATCCGATAAAATGGTTTATAATCCCATAGTGAATTTAAAAAATATTTAGTACTGACGCATTCCACAAAGGTTTGTTTACGAAAAATTTTTTATGGTGGTTTTTTTAAAATTTTGTCATGTGTCATGGCAAAATAAATAGAAAAATTCAATTTCGATATAGCTTGCATGTTTTCGCATCGTTCGATTGAAATGAAATTCCTTTGTAGTGTTTGTGCATTGTGGCCACTCTTAGAAATTAGATTCCTGAATTTTTGATGTAGATGAAAACTCGTTCATTTTTGGTCAAGTTATCTTTAAAATAAATATATTGACCAGGGAAACTGGTGCAAAATTATTAAAAAAATATTTCAGATAGGATTTTACTTAATCAATTAATTTACGTACAATTCTAAAAAAAATATCTACCGGCGGCTTTGTTTTGTTCGTCGGCAGCTTTTTAAGGGTGAAAGATTTTTTGGAATCGGTCCAGTAGTTGTTGTGTGAAAACGTTACAAAAATACAAATCTTTACTTCCTAATAAAAATAATTTCTTAATAATATTAAATAAATATTCAAGTATTGTAACTTATATATTTAAATAATACCTACATAAGATAGAATACGTGTGTCACCAGTCGCCACCCAATTTCTACCGTAAGAGGCGCCAGAGGACAGTTATACTGCATATAAGCTTCAGCAATAATAGAATGGGAGCCGATGATTGTACGATTGGGCCAAGCTCGCTCGTGTAATTACCACCTAACCACCAGCAGAAGATTCTCTCCCAATTTCTCATTATCAATCCTCTCCTTATACCCTCCCCACCCTTCATAGCATCTGCGATACTGATGTACATGTTCATAGGCTGCGGTTAGTCACTTACCATCAAGAGAACCGCATGCTCCGCTTTTCGGCTGCATAAAAAATATTGGCAAGAATATATGTGTGATGATCCACTCAAGTATAAAAAAGGTTTCATATTAAGATACCCCGGGGCCATTCAGAGATAAATAAAACGAACAAGTTTCGATCACATTTATTACAACTTCACCTACATACATCAAAAATAAATATTTATCATCATACAGGAATAAGAAATATCTTAAACCGTGTGTATTTACAAGTGCTTGCTACTGAAATGCTTTAACATTCTTACGGTTATTTATACACTTATATTTCACTACAATTTAGTAAGCGTAGTTTGGTTCAGGCATTTTCCGGTGTTAGCCGGTAATAATGGTACTGTTTTAAGCTAAATACATGTGCTAACGGTAGCACGTCGTTAGCGTTTATGAGTCTAAAATCTAGATGTACTAACAATGAATTATTATTTGCAAATCGTGTTCCCATTACTTGAAATAACTCAATAATTAGAGAAACCTCGCTTGGCAATCAAATGTTAAGAGAAATCATTTTAGAATTTTATACTATCTGTCTTAAGTTTAATCCAATATCTAAGTAATATATTTATATTCATAGAAAATTAATTATAAATTTCTCAAACAAACGTTGTTTACAATCGTAAAATAACGGGCAAATAAGATTTTGTTAGGATTGTAATTGAAAGTTTAAATCCTGAATTTTCCGGAAGTTTTATTAAAAAAGTTGAGCGTTGAATTTCGCAAGCTCATTTCGAATTGGATAGTTTTTACAAATACCTGTTATAAGAGTAAGTTTATCCATTTCCACTATACCAATGGTGTTTACATCTCTCGCTTCTAAAGTAAAACTTTATTTATTGAAACAAAGTGTAAATTACATATTATGTACTTTCATATATTCATTAAGTATACTATAAGTTTTTGTCGTTGAAATGTAGCTATTGTCTTAATAATCACAGAAAATTATTAAGTTATATTATGTCCAAATACCGAAGCGTTTTTTTAAATTTTGTCTTACATATTATCTAATACTTGACAATGAAGATAATCTTCAAAGATAGACAAAAACTTATATTCAATGTAAGAGATATTGGTACAAATAAAAAAAGGCTGTAATTTCTACAGCCTATCCATCTTTCTCATGCCATTTTCGACCGGACCTAGTTAACTTTTTCCTGTTCTGCTGACAGAAAGACGAATTGAGTTCTGCTCATAATATCATCACTTGTTATTTGGTTAACAAAATAGTATTTTGTGTATTCATTTGAGTGTATCCTTAGAAAAGAAACAATAAATCCACTAATGCAATTTTAGAGGAAGCATTAATGTATACTCTTAGCGTACTAGTCATTTTCATTATTCACCCAATTAAGAAATGCTGTGTATAGCAGCGTTCATACTAAAACTACTTATAATAATTATGTACATTTTGACTAGATTTACAAATTTCGATTGACAGCGACAAGTCTTTTAATAGTAAATTCTATGTGCACGATAAATTTAATGTATACAGCTAGTAAGTGCTTATTTATCTTATTTACTTAGCTGAAATTGTAAAAATATACTTACAGTGTATCTACTAGAAATATTATTTCTTTTATTAATTACAATAATTTCAGTAAAACTTAATTTTCAAATCTAAAACGTTCGAGGAAATCAATAAACTTTGGAGAAACGTGAACTGTTATATAATCGACAATGTTCAAATCTATAGGTATAAATACATATAATAACTATTTATTCTATGTGCAATATCCAATAAAAATCAATTCCTTACAAAACTACGTATCTACGACTTACTATGACTGGCGTCGCCGATCGATACAACAAACAGCTCTTTTCAAATTCTCAGCGAAGCCACCCTTGTGCATGTGGACCTCAACTTTGCACGTCTGTACCGCGAAAGACTCAGTCTTGTTCCCCTGCCCAGTATCTCCGAACTCTTCGTCGGATCACGTATCAGATCCCGGGTACTTCTCTATCAGATCCAATTCTTCGTCGTTACGTTTGACGGTAGGTATTTCACGTTGACTAGGTGACTTCACGTTCCTATCCATTTGATTTTCTATGTTAACTAAAACGTCCGCGATACATCGATGATCGTCTGGTGATTTTTCTTCACCATCGTCAAAGGCGGTGTTTTGTGTTGCATCACCGTTGTTGTTCTGTTTGTCCTTTTCTTCAGTTTTGCTTTCATCCTCTTCACTGTTTTCTTTTCCTTCAAGTATCATTTTGTGGGTTGCTTCTTCAATTACGCTATCAGTAGGGGCTTCATTTATACATGAGTGAGTTAAAGTAAAAGGTAATTTGACGGAAACTTCGCCACCTATTGTACCAAGTGTGAGCTTTACTTTGACGTAATAAGATACGTAAATAGCGAATACGTTGCGGTCGTCTGGGGAGTTTGGGTTACATAAAACTGTTGATGCGAGACTGGCACCCGATTTGGAATAAGAGTCTTCAAGTGCTATCCAATTTTTCGTTACCCCTGAAACGAATTCTTAAATCAGATTGTTATCCCTATTAAGTCCATTCTGTGTAATGAATGGTTCAAATTCTTCATATTATAAATAGTGTCTTAGCAATTATCCAGTTACAAAACATTAGTATCAAGAAACTTAACTAGCATTTTAAGAATATAACGATTTTAATAGCTATACCAGATATACGTATATCAAATTGTCACCTCTATAAGGAGTCAGCGAGTAAGTGTCCTTGTGAGTGTGGTTGGGTGATATTGGAGTACCGTCGCCTCTCAACAGCGCAACCACGTTCTTGAACTTTCCGTTTGAGAACATGCACACGTCTACGTGCTGAATTATAAGAACCTGGAACAAATTGATTATGTAAAATGAATGAAATTTGAATATTATTTCAAATAGGTATGCCTTTTGGTTCATTCTCAAGTAAATAGGTGGTGGTAGTGGACTAGTCTTCAATGCAATTTTGTATTACAAATAGGAACTAAAACTCTTAAAAATATGACTCTTGAAAATAATCTATTCATATATAACGATCACAATATTGGATGTATTATGTTTGAAATTCAGTAGATTATCGGTTTACTCCCCGTTTATAAGTGATTTAAAAACCATTTTTCCATGCAATTAAATATCTAAGTAGATAATACTGCGCCGGGCGTGCTTAGGCACATTTATATTAAGCGTCAAACTCGATTCCATCTATCATTAAAATGGGCAATTTATCATCCAAAGGTTTTCGGAGGGTTTGTCTTGGGAAATATTAATTATCATTATAAATGATAGTCTCAAGTATCGAGCTGTCCACAACCCTTATATCATAATTTGAGGTGACACGGTTACTTAAAGATGGCGTTATTACAACCTTAATACTCTTGTAATTTGGATAAGAACAGACAGAAGTTTATTCCTATGATCTATGTGTTTATTATATACAATCTTCTATAAGTTTTTACTAACATTAACGTAATTATATGTTTGACATATTAATTGATTAAATCAATTAAAAATATACAACGGAGACCTTCAAATAATACTCAATTGACTGAGACCGTATGTGAATATAATATTTTATACCTTATATTTTAAAACATTTCATAGAATATAAAATATATTTCTAAATAATAAAATAAAAGTTTGTAAAGCTGTAGGTCGACATTTAGTGGAAATCACAGCTGGTCGCTTTTAACGCAATATCGGAGTTTGAAACCATATAAAATTTATTTCTTATGTGGAATTTGTATGACAATTTGTGTAAAATATTTTTGGGGAGTTACGAAGAAGGGTGGGGTGTGTAATAGGCGATTTTCATATGAATATAGCCGTGTGTGGTATGAAATAAAAGGGTCTTGATTTATACATTACTAGCTGCGTCACAGCGCTTCGCTCCCGTGACAATAACGGGATGATATATAGTCTATAGCCTTCCTCGATGAATGAGCTATCTAATACTAAAATAATTTTTCAAATCGAACCAGTAGTTCCTGAGATTAGCGCGTTCAAACAAACTCTTCAGCTTTATAATATTAGTATAGATAAGGCGAGGTTTAGCTCGGAGCAAGCCACTAGATATTCTTTGTTATATTTCAACATTTTGTTTTCTCATTCGTTGCTAACATAGTACAAGCAAAAAATTAATATCTCTTTTGAGGAATTACAAGGACCGGATGGATTAAAGCCTTCGCTCTCCGTCTTTGTCAGATCTAGGAAAGCGAGAAATTTTATTTACTATTCCTGGGAATTGTGTTCTCAGTAATGTTACACGCATAATAATTGAAAAGAAACCTTTTTCCCACCTTGTGCTTTATTTAGGCCACCTATGTTTTAGTTTTAAAATGTTGATTAGTCCCATTGTTTATTTTTAGATTAACCACAGATTTCGAGTAAATTGTTATGTTAAATGTATGTTATAAGAAATATATTATTCATTAATTTATATTTTCCCGCGGTTCTGATACTTTTATAGATTAAAACGGAATTTTGTTTATCTGTGGCAAAAATGGCAGGTGGCAGATAATTTTGAATTGAATTGTAATTTCTATTACGATAAACACTAAAAAAACTATATATAACTACTGAAAAAGTCATTTATTAGACTGTATTATTTAAGTTAATTAATATACGAACATTAAATGTCGTTTTTACTGGTAATTGTTATTATATGCTATATATAAACTGTATAATGTTTTTAATTAGTTATGTAAAACTTATGAGGTAAACTTTTTTAAATCGAAATCACTTATTATTTTATACCACCTATGTTCTAGATCCTTTCCTATATGTATACCAAGTTTCATCACAATCGGTACAGTCGTTTTTACATGAAAGAGTAACACATAAACTTTTATTTTTTAATATTAGTAAGATAATACAGTAGTAAAAGTTATGAATTATGATAAGATTTAGGTCACCCATGTTTTGGTAAGATAATGATGTTGGGCTTCATTATTTATTTTTAGATTTGATACAGGTTTCGGGACTGTAATGAAGTCGGAAGGAACTTTTAATGAAAGGACGCATCCAATTTTATTTGCCCTTGCTTTATTTACCTTAGCTCTTAGGAAAAATAACCTCTCAAAAATTGGAGTAAGATTTCTAAGTTTAGTCATTTACCGAAACGATTTTAATACATAATACATTAAGAATCCTAGTAAATTCATAAATGCGGGAGTTTGTTAGGATGTATTTATGTATGTATGTATATACAAAAAAACACCATACATATGTTTGTTATTCTATCACGCAAAAAATACTGAATCGCATACAATGTAAGGGGTTCAGAATAACATATAGGCTACTTCTCATTCCGGAGTTCCCACGGGATCAGAAGTTACTCGAGTAAAACTGGGGGGCACGGCTAGCATCTAATATTTTAAAGCGAAAAGTATATTCGTTAAATTTTATTTAGTTTTAGAAATATTATTGAAATAATGCGTGTATCTAAAATTAAAATTGCGGCAAAGCGCACTTCCGTAACCAATTATTCACCGTCTTGTACTGTGCCAAAATACTAGTTTATGGAGAATTAATTTTAACTACGTGATAACTATGTATTTCATATATTTAACAGTGTAAATATTATATTAAAAAGCTTTTTTGAAACTGCGTACCTATTGAATGGTATGCAGGTTTTCATTTTTCAATTATTTTAAAAAGTTTTCAAATATTGAATTAAAATATTTGTTCACTGTTAATACGAGGTTTATTACACATTACACATTATTATATATTTTTATTTAACAGGACGCGGATGTTTCGATTTTTGAAGCAGTAATTCTTAATAATTTTGAAGCAGTGAAGGAGACATTTGTCATCTCAGTCACCCATGACAACGCTGTAATTACCACCCCCCAGCAGAAGATCGGCGTGAAGCAGTGTTGCATTGTATAACGTACCGAGAGGGGGTTCTCCCAGGAAATTTTCCCATCCTAATCACCTCCCATCCTGTACGACTCTTCTCCCGATTTCCCATAATTAAGCCTCTCCTTATAACCTCCCCTTCTTTTAAGCCTTTGATGTTGTAGATGTTCATGGGCTGAGTCAGTATTAATATCAGGTGAACCGCATGCTCCGCTTGCCTGCTATAACATAAAAAATATGACTCATTTTGGGGTCATTGCCCTTGCTAGTAAGTAAGATCTTTTTCCTAGCTGTAGTGATATTGCTTTTATTTCACTAACCAAATCTTATTCATTATTATTTATTCACACGGACACAACACTCGAACGGGCAATATTCAAAGTGATATGAGATGTATAGTGTGACCTCAATAGCTAGAATTTCAATAATAATTCGGTTTAATACTAACGCTTGTTAATGGAATTCAATCATAACAATAGAATGATAGTCTCGGCTTTTGAAAATTTGTTTCGATAATTGTGTTAACAGAAACTAGGATATTATTCATAATTATTGTCCAAGTATTTGTTTTAATAAGCTTAAAATAACTGCTCATCTTGTTGATTATCAATATTCATTTTAAATAAATGAGATATAGTTTCTATTTCAACTAAAAACGTTTTTTTAACAAAAACTCTTATTTATTCTCTTATATTGCCAGTTCCTATAAAAATTAATGAGTCGTTTTACTCGCGGACTCTATATTATCCTCTAAAGCCTATTTTTAATAAGCGTGGCGTTACCATAACTACCGAATTTTGGTTCCATATGGTTAATCATAACTACACTTTAATGAAAACGATTCGTATCTGTTATACGTGACGTTATGTCGTGCCGTCGTTTATAGGAACCGGGACTTATAGACTAATAGAATACCTAGTTAGCGCTCGTTATACTGTACCAGTTTGTATGCATGAGATAATCTCAAAAACTGCCGAAAAAGGCTAATAAAAGATTATAAAACTTACCTTAATCCTGCGAATGGTTTTGGAGGAATGATTGGCGATGAACACACTCACATTGACGGGCTCGCCGTGAGAGTACGTCGCCTTGTCCAGCCAAGCTTCTAGTTCCACCCTGTTATATTATTCAATATTAATGTCACTAATCGTTAGTTAAATAAGGGACATTCAATTTAGGGACATTTAAAACTACGCCATCTAGTCCCAAACTGAGCAAAGCTTGTAATATGGAGACTAGATAACTGATAGACATACTGAAACATACTTTTTTGTAAATACATACATGTTATAGATAAATTAACACCCAAACAGTAGAAATTACAATGTTCATGACATTATATTTTTCTTCTCGTGGGGATCAAACTATAAATTGCTGTATCTATTGCGCCAATCGATTCGTCAATTTGAACTCAAAATGATTGCGTATCAATTCATCGACACAAAAGTACACATTTACAATTCATTCAAAGATCGTTAATTTCTCGTAGCATTAAAATACATTTCGCAAAAACATTCAAAATTGTTTTATTCAACATTTGTCTAATCTAATTGGTTGAAAACAAACCTGACACAGAATTCATTTGAGACGATTACGCATTCCGTTTGCGCGGTGCCGTAGGTGATGCTTCAGAGATACATTCGTAATTATTTCTTGAGATATTCTTAAAGCCAAAATTGTGCTTGTATTGAGACAAGCTTTTTTAGAAAGAAAAAAAGGGTGTGTAGGTAAGGGTAGTAATAATATTATGATAAAATGTAGGGGATAACCAAATTAAAATATTTATTATTAGTTTCACATATCACGCATGGTGTACTTTTTTGAAAAATAAAACTAGAACTAAAAATATATATTAAATAAAATACTCTAAGTTAAACGCGGTTTACTATACAATATAATTATATTAGCTCGACGTTTCGAACACTTTACAGTGAGCGAATACAAAATTTATGAAACACTCATAAGACAACTGTCATCTCAGTTATGTCACGGACATAACTCGCGGTAAAGTGTTATGTGGAGTAAATAATAATGTACAATTAAGTATAATAAACTGCTTTTTAAATCATTTAAAACGTATTTTATTTGATATGGAAAGTGCTTGCATTAAAACAAACACAAGGAAATAATAATACTATACATATATTCACTGGTTTTTGAGTAACTTAACATAAAAGAACTAAATGATATTTTACCTGCCATCTGAGAGAAGAAAGGGTTTTTCCACAGACGCGCGAGGCGGTGTTGGCTCCATGTTTTCTATAACAAAAACAGATGTTAAATATACCATGAGAATAATTTTAATTAGGTATAATAATGAACGGTAAAGGGACGCTTAATGTCGAAAAATGTAAGCATTTTGTTGTTGATAAAAAAGATGTTAGGGCGATTGTTTGTTTCTATGTAAGTATGAAAAACTTTATCCGACGATATCCCGAGAATTAGTTATCCGGTTTTGATTAAATTATACAGTTAAGACAAAAGAAAATGTTGAGTTCGAAGATTATGGAAATCGGTACGTTAATGTTTATCCGAGGATATCTGGAGTATGGTTTATAAATAAAGATAAATCTTGAATACAAAAATGAGCGAAATCAGGGGAGTTAAATTGAAGATTTTCATATCAATATAGCTGAGTATGGCATTCTATATAAATAATGTAAAATGCATGTGTTGCATACGATGCAGATATGTCGACGTGTAGCTTAAAAAGCGAACTTGATAAATAAACGGACGAATCTATTGGTAATATTGTTTTCCTGCCTAATAAATATAATATTATATTTATTTTAATTTTTTAACTTCTACGATTTCGTTACTGCAAAGTTACTAAAATCCTTTAAGAGTGTGAGTTTTATAAAACTACATTTCAAGCGAGATAAACTAAAATAAAGTAGGATTAACTTGAAGATGAGATCAGAGTAGAGTTAGTTTTAACTTTTAGAAGAACTTTAAACAAAAATCCACCGAGACCCCACTGTGTTTGAGAGCCACGTCAAATACAAAGTTTTGGAATACGTAGAAGGTAAACATTATACAAGAAATGTGCATTAATATAATGTGCGCAGTTTGCAGACTTGTTGTCATTCTTGTTAAATTAGGTAGCATAATTCATGTATTGTTATGAAATGAAATACATGAAATATACGTATTTTCATTGTCATTCATTTAATTTAAACTTTCTATTATTTAGTATAAAAGTTGTGGGGAAAATACTTATAAAAACATTTAATTTTTGTAAAAGCCTTCATCCGCGGCTTTGTTTCTTTAACTCAGGATCTGTAAAATTTGGTCTTACTATCAAATTCAGTCAAAATTTGTTCGAATTTTTTTATCATACGGTTTCTCATTATAATACATAATAATTATTATGTTTTAATCGAATGTTAGTTTAATTTTTTCCTAGAAACAGGCCAACACAAATTCTCTAAATCCATCCATTAGTATTAACACGGTCGACGCACATGTCAACAAAAAACCTAATTTTTTATCATTGTATTGAGGTCTATAAAACATCCATAATTCATAGAATTTACTCTTTAAAATTTATGTATAGGTCATGTAACTTTTATTACATGTTTGTTTGAAATCACTACACCTAAATAATTCAAGCCTTTTCATAAAGCTTATAATATATTTTCAATATTCGCAACAATCAGACAATTTCCCCGTACCGTTTAATCCAGAACATTAAATTTTAATCAAGTAACGCCACCCGGCTCTCCATAAGCCCGGCTTATATTTCCGACCGAAAAATTACGAATACATTTTCTATGTTATTTCCTGCAATGTTTTTTTTTGACGAATGACTGAATTGAACTGAATTTTGTTTGACGATTATTCCTAATTTTGGAAGTGCAAAAATGTTTGATAGATAGATAGATAAATTACGTATTCAAGAGGAGAAGTACATAGCACCGAGTAGAAGTAGATAATTTAGAAAAACACATTAAAGAACGCAGAAAAATAGACATATATATGTATATGGACGTAATAAGATATATTGTGCAGTGTACAGTGTTTCTTGATAAGGATCATAACTCAGCATATTTCACAGTCATTTGACCATGACGCTGGTATTCCGTTATGATCCTTTTAAATTGATGTTTAACATTGTTGGGTTGACATTTAATTTTACAAAAAGTAGTTTAAAAATACGGTCATAATAAAACAAATACGATCAAGTATAATAATGATGTTGATTTAATTATGTGATATGATTTTATAAAATCAAATCACATAATTTTTTCATTGGTAATCATTGGTAATTATTATTTTTTATAATTATCTTACTGGTAAGGCAAGGCAGAGCTCCGCGATTATATCGTTCCCGTGGGATTTTTGGGATAAAAACTTTCCTATATCATTCAGGCTTAAAGAATCTCTGTACAAAATTTCATCCAAATCGGTCCTGTATTTTCGGAGCCTATTCATTACAAACAAATCTATTCTCTTTATAATATTAGTATAGATTAATCTTAAACAACGCTTGACGGGGGACCAATTAATGATATCAAAAATGTCTTTGTTATTGTAGTAACAGATTTCTTTCGTGAAACAAAGGGAAAAAGTTTTCTTATTGGCATTCAACTTTCGTTTGAAATTGATCCAACATAAATATTCCTTTTCCATATTAAAATTACTTTTGAAATTCTTTGTCGCGTTTAATCTATTCCAATCAATGCGGAGTTATCAATTACAGTTTTTAATAGAGAGAGTAAGTATTCTGAATTACGGATTATGCACGAAGCACATTGATTATTCAACCAGAATTAGATAAAACTAGCTGTGCTCCGCGGTTTCCCCTGCGTATATCTGTTTTCCCCGTTCCCGTGGTATTTGATCAAAATCCTTTCTTAGTGGATGCCTAATGACGTAAGTTCAACATTTACCAGCTTGTCAAAATTCAGCCTCCGTCCAGCGGTTTGAGCTGTGCGTTAATTGATCACTACGCCAGTCATTTAGCCACCTTTTAAATTTTTAGTATATAGATTTTATCTATCAATTTCCAACTTATATAAAGTTTGTTAACGAGGGTATTTCCTCTAAAATAAAATAACAATAAGTAGTTCAAGTTTTCTCAAAAAATCAAAGTTTAACACGCAAATTAAAAAATACGAAATTCTTTGACTAATTATTGTAAGTCAAATTCTTTCTGGTTTTTATCGTTTTTTTGTTATAATTGAGGAAGAATACAAATTTTGAAAGTAAATCTACAATATTCTGTATTATTTTTAGTAGAAATATAGATCCATTACTATTTTTAGTTTTATATATTTAATTCTGATATTCAATTATTCTAATTTAGGGTAGTAAATTTATATCTATACCATCAGCTTTCACTCCGCTTACTTTATATGCCCTATTCTTTCAAGACCGTGTGGAGGATGGTATTATTCCTCCAACGATAAGGGAAGATCCTCGACCAGTCCGAACCACAGGACTGGCCGGCCGTTAGGCCCCGAGGATTGATGTTTGGAAGTGGTATATATGGTTAGCGGCGAAAACATTTCAAAATCGCGATTTAGGAATTGTGACGTCACGTGACGCCACAACTGCTTAGAAAAACACCCGGTTTATTGACGTTATATTATGATAGAATTTTTACACGCAAAGTAAACGCGGAAGCTTTTAAACGAATTTGCTGTCGACACGGCATTGTTAAGTTTCAACGCGGGATGACGAACGAAATCCTTTGACATTTATTTTAACCGCCATCTTGCTAGTGACGGGATATCAAGAGACAAAGACAATAGTCTTGAAGAATTTTAATATCTTTTATAATTTCTCAATTGAATTAAATATAATTCAATTAGAAATTATACGATAAAAACAAACAACAATAGAATGTTTTGTAATATTGATTACACAGAATATAGACAATACGAGTATTGACGGAAATTAATTCAATATTTTTGAAACCCAAAATCGCATAATATTCAGTGAAATTTTATAAACTAGTCGTCGCTGATCCACGTGATTTCCCGTAGTATAATGTTATATATACATATAGCCTATAGAACATAGCCTATGTTACTCGTGGATAATGTAGCTTTCTAACGGTGAAAGAATTTTTAAAATCGGTCCAGTAGTTTATTGAGCCTATTCATTATAAACAAAGTTTTTCTCTTTATAATATTAGTGTAAAAAACTCAACGCGGAAGCCTTTGAACAAATATGTTGTGATACGGCATTGTTACGTTTCGTTCAGGGTGACAAACGAAATCCTTTGACAAATTGTTGTACACCGTTATCTTGCTTGTGACGCGATTTCAGAGACAGATCACCGATAGAATGCTACGAAATATCTTTAACTAAAGTTTACCATTGCCGTAAATTCACTGTTCATTCAGTTTTTACATATGTTTAAGGATGATTATTTTCTTTCATTAAAGTAAGGACAGTAAAAGTGACATATAAGCGCTTAAAGAAAATGAAATTATAGCAATTTCTAATTCATTTAGCATAATTCGATATAGAAAGAGTTACATATATTTTTATAGAATACGTTTCGTCACTTTTTGAAATGGAAATTTTGAGATATATTAAGATTTTTTGTTTATAAGATTTGATTTTATTTATTTTTTACAGTCATGTTATTAAGTTTTGCGTCACTGTTACTTAGTATAAGAGGTCTAATAAATAGGGTAGATATGGAAATTTTAGATTTTTAGATGTTTATGTGTTAGTTAAGCTTCTTCTTCAACTTCGGATTGTGATGAAATTTCGTACACAAATAGATTATTAGCTGGATTAGGTGATAGAATACCTTTTATCGGTCTATAGCCCCGAATTTTCCATGAGCCACAGCTAAAGATGTATCTCAAAATGATGTTAATAGTGAACTTAATGTAAAAAGGTAATTAGTTGCTTAATACGTGGATTTTAATAAAAGATTTGTATAAATCTCAAAGTTAATTCTAACATATTTTTTTCATTCTCAATACATACCTAATTCATCGCTTTTCGTTCTGTTAGGGTCTGGCTCCAGCTTTGTTTTGGCTTTGAGTCTGAAAAAGAAAATGATTATTAAAGAATGCACTGTGCGGATGTATTACGAACAAATAAATGAGGAATGTTCTTCTCGAATAATATTAGTATTCGAGAATATGATAGTATAAAACTCGACTTATTTCTAATAGGAGTTTGTTTTACCACATTTATGTTGCTAAAATGTATACTTTTTGAGATATTCTAATTATAATTTATTATTTGAAATTTCGAATTTCAGACACTTAGAGTCTTTGTAAAATCTACACAGTATATGTAATTAAAATGTTCGTAATATTAGCTACGCGAAAAACTCAAATTTTACACACATGGATAACAGAAGTCTTCCGCACCCAAAATACGAGTTCTAATGACCAGTGAAATCGATTATGAATGCGGACTGTATAGCATGCGTTACAGAAATCGCTCGCACCCTGCATATGGTTCCAATCGACCAATGTAAATGCGCCTTAATTCTAGTTCGCGGTCTTATTAAATTTATAAACTCTTCTACAAATTAAAATTATCTAATGGTTACAGTAATGGTTAAATTATTTAATGATTACAGTTTGGTGCCAAACCCATAACAAACCTAATAGGAATATCATATTTCAATATCATCATCTTTAATTTTTTTCTTTTGTTTATGTAAGTGTGCGATAAAAATAATAATGTATAATAAACTGCATTAAAACTATTTATACATTGTTCAATATATTTATACGTTTCTCCATAATTATATTGCAATATGTTCAGATAAAAGGCTATCGTTAGACTATAATAGACCTGCTATACTCTTGTAAAGAACTTAATAACGTCATGGTCGAGCTCAGGTGATGCATGTTCATATTAAATTTTTAATAAAGGGTAAAGGTTTTGATCAGACATCGAA